>JAQJVL010002372.1:0-102352 GCA_035578905.1 Stictocephala bisonia | reverse complement strand
TTTTACATTTTATATAGTATAACGGGGAAAAGATTAGGAGTGTATTTTATATAGTATAACAAGGAAAATGCCGCCATCTTGAAAAAATTTCATTTTATATAGTATGATGTGGGAATTTGGAGGGAAATTTAGGAATTTGAGGGAAATTTAGGGAGGGAATTTTCCCACCGTGGGTTGGTAATATTAATTAATTAAAAGGTAGCGCCTTCATTTTCTGTGATACTACAGAGACCTGGATCTCGCTCCCTTAGTTTATGTCTACTGGCGAGAGGGGACTATGTCAGTGTAGCGTAAGTAATGAGTCGTGAGAAGGGTGGCTAGTGGTTGGGGGGGGGGGAGTTAGGTGGTTGATCAGAAGCGATCGTTAATTAGGTGGTGGATGTTGAAGTATTGGCTAGTGGTGTAGGGTTCGGTAAAGTACTCTGCCAATATGGGGGAATCAGTGGCTTTGGCAAGGTCGTTCTGGTTGAGTTGGTTGAGGAACTAACGCAAGGTGGGAATGTGGAACAGAGTGTAAAGGTCTCGGGAGCTGTGGTCAGGGTTCAGGTGGTAAGCTAAGCACATGGTGCGTCGCTCGGTTTTCTCTCAAAGTTTGAGAGGTGGTTATGGGGGATGATGGTGAGGACTGGATGGGTATACGTGAGTATAGGGTGAATGATGGCGGTATAGAGAGAGGTGAGGGTCCTGGCAGAACACTCCTGGTCCAATATGAATTGATGAACAGTATATACATATATCAGTTCGATAGTCAGCAACACTTAATAGTCTCTTGAATGACCAAAAGTTGTAACATACGTTCAGATTAACATACAACAAGATTATAGAATAAAATAAACAATAGTCGAAAAAAGTCAACGAACAATGATAAATAATTGAATACAGTAATAGTTAAATATAGTGAACAAAATATTATCAATGTAAGATTGGTGAAGTTGGGTGACGATAAATATGCAGTGTGATATAAGATAATTACTAGATAATGTTATGTACATTCACAATGTTGCATGCATATAAACATTATGATGTACTTAGACAGACATACGAGTAATTTGTAATAAGATTGACACAGATCAATTGATCAACAATAATAATAGTAATAACTAATTCTAATTCTCTTACAAATTTATACAAATAATTAATAGATTGTCATAAAATAAATGTACAATCACAAAACTTTTGTACATTTTTATGCTTTAACTTGAAAATACTCATAAAATAGTTTAATTCATGAAGTAAAAATTAGGATACGATACTCAAAGAATTGAACTATCTAATTATGTAATTGGTACCAATTAAAAAAGTGTTTACATACAAAGATTTATCTGGGTACAGGGTGATTCATTATGTTCTACCCCACTTTAACAGCACATTCTACAACTAACAGTAAAGACAAAAATGCTATGTAAACATAGGTCCGAAAACGCTTTTCCCAAAGTAAAAACCATATCTGCATATTTTAGTGACGTAAATACGTAACGCATTATTTTACTGACTAAGTGAAACTTATAAAAATTATTGTTCATAGTTGATTGTATTTATATTGAGCAAAGTTTTTGCTTGATGTTTTGCTTGGCCAGGTAGTTGGTACTATTTTTTAATACTATTGCCAAACTAAACAAAATCTGGTTTACACTGATATTTTACTCAGTAAATTGCACGTACAGTGGTATTGAACCCAAAGACCTGCATATACACGAATGGTATTCACATCGCCTCCCTCACATATACGTACAGTGGTGCTAAGCTACTCTCTCACCCATACACTTACGGTGGTATTGATCTACCCTTCTACTAATACACGTACGAGGTTATTGACACACCCACCTGCCTATCACCCTCCCACTCATACAGCTACGGTGGTATTGACCCACTTACCTGCCCATACACGTACGGTAGTATTGACCCACCCACCTGCCTATCACCCTCCCACTCATAAAGCTACGGTGGTATTGACCCACTTACCTACCCATACACGTACGTTAGTAATGACCCCCCCCCTCTACTCATACACTTACGGTGGTATTGACCCACCCACTCACCCGCCATACACGTACGGTGGTGATACAGAGCGTTTCAGAATACTCGGCCGCAATTTCCTGTGCTTGAACGATTTGACATAAAGTGATGCAATAAACTGTAGCCCTAAAAATGATTACCATACGGTTAATGTCACAGCATTGTTTTTATCACATTAAAGTATCAGAGTGAACCTGAAAATTAGCACACAGTTTGAATCTAGAAAATTTCAAATAGCAACAAAGGCCGAGGCACATCACTTTAAAGGCATTTGAACCCTGTATAATTTAAAAGAAAAGTTGTAAAATATCTTGTCTTGTCCTGATAACTGAGATTTTTTTTAGAAATATGTCGAGTTTTTTTTTACTATGGTAACTTTTTGGTTAAATCAGCCAGTGTCAATTTTTGTTGTTGAAAGAACACAATGTAAGCTTTCAAACGGTATGTCACAAGACCATTTTTGCAACCTTTTCTTGCTGTCGCATTTGATGTGACATACCATTCGAAAGCTTAAATTGTGTTCTTTCAATAACAGAATTGACTAGTCCAATAGAATTAAACTCAACAAATAAAAAATAAAAATCCTTGTCATTGGATCAAGAGTTAAGATACTTTCAAACTTTTTACCAAATTGTCTTGCGTTCAAGAACCTTCGAATTTTTGAACCACATGATTCTTGTTGGTATTTGAAATCTTCGAGATTCGAACCTGTGACAATCATTTTCGAGATGCGTTGTAAATTAGACAAAACCTTTTGCGACGTTTTTCATATGATATTTATTAGGTATACAGTTCATTGTATAAACTCTTTGTCAAACGGCTAACTACAGGAGATTGGAGGTGCTTGGTTTGAAACACCCTGTGTTTATCTGGCTGGAACAAAAATACGATAAATCTGTTTTTTGGGAAACCGAAGAAATATTTTTACTCGTCAATATTTTAAGTTGAAATTCAAGGAAGTTTCACATTTCACTCTGTTTACGTATACTGGTTTTTATAAAATTATCATTAATTTTTAGATACACAATAAAATTATCATTACCTCTTTGATAAGTATAAACCATTTTATAAGCAAATAATTTCTTTACACTAAGCTGGAAGAAGCTAAAGGTGGTAAATGATAATAGCATGTATAAAGAAATTATCTATAAACTTTGTAACATGGATTCTACAAGATTTGTTAATGTATAATATTTTCTACCCTTTAGGTTTTTAATAGTAAAAATAAGACATTTTTATTGAATAATCTTTTAAAAATGTTATGAAAACATAAGTTGTTCAAATACAAACCTGTCGGTTCCAAAGAGTACACTACGTTTCTGCTGCTAGCCATTTTCATCTGAAACTTTGAAGGAGTCCGACAGACTGCAGTAGCTGTATTAGTTTAGTCACAGAATCCGGATGATCTTTATATTAATTTAAATGAATAACCAAATTTGTTAAAACATTCTAAACTGTTATTTGTACAATACTCTTTCATTATACATTATATTATTAAACATATTATTCTAAACGTATTTAAGAATATATTACTGGTAGACAAAAAAATATTAATGGATAGTCAGAAAAATGCTAAATTAATTTAATAATAAATAAAAGTAAAAGATAAGATATAATATGTATAAAATTAAATATTGTGTTTTATATTATAGCGAATGTTAATCTCACACTTAATAATAAGCTTACTTATGTGTTACTGAAGTATAAATTGTCGTAAAATGGCGTGTTTTATATTATTGTTCATATATTTTATTTATAGTTTTTTATTTATATACTACACAGCTAGGGGTGTTGACATTAGTAGTTTATACAACTTGCCATCTTACTAGTGTTACTACTTGTTGTTAATATACAGGGTGGAAACAAATATAGAAACACTTTCACAACAACGTTATTTTTTATTTATATACTACACAGCTAGGGGTGTTGACATTAGTAGTTTATATAACTTGCCATCTTACTAGTGTTACTACTTGTTGTTAATATACAGGGTGGAAACAAATATAGAAACCCTTTCACAACAACGTTATTTTTTATTTATGTACTACACAGCTAGGGGTGTTGACATTAGTAGTTTATGTAACTTGCCATCTTACTATTGCTACTACTTGTTGTTAATATACAGGGTGGAAACAAATATAGAAACCCTTTCACAACAACGTTATTTTTTATTTATATACTACACAGCTAGGGGTGTTGACATTAGTAGTTTATGTAACTTGCCATCTTACTATTGCTACTACTTGTTGTTAATATACAGGGTGGAAACAAATATAGAAACGTTTTCACAACAACGTTATTTGTTATTTATATACTACACCAGCTAGGGGTGTTGACATTAGTAGTTTATGTAACTTGCCATCTTACTATTGCTACTACTTGTTGTTAATATACAGGGTGGAAACAAATATAGAAACCCTTTCACAACAACGTTATTTGTTATTTATATACTACACAGCTAGGGGTGTTGACATTAGTAGTTTATGTAACTTGCCATCTTACTATTGCTACTACTTGTTGTTAATATACAGGGTGGAAACAAATATAGAAACGTTTTCACAACAACGTTTTTTGTTATTTATATACTACACAGCTAGGGGTGTTGACATTAGTAGTTTATATAACTTGCCATCTTACTAGTGTTACTACTTGTTGTTAATATACAGGGTGGAAACAAATATAGAAACGTTTTCACAACAACGTTATTTGTTATTTATATACTACACAGCTAGGGGTGTTGACATTAGTAGTTTATATAACTTGCCATCTTACTATTGCTACTACTTGTTGTTAATATACAGGGTGGAGAAACAAATATAGAAACCCTTTCACAACAACGTTATTTGTTATTTATATACTACACAGCTAGGGGTGTTGACATTAGTAGTTTATATAACTTGCCATCTTACTATTGCTACTACTTGTTGTTAATATACAGGGTGGAAACAAATATAGAAACCCTTTCACAACAAAGTTATTTGTTATTTATATACTACTCAGCTAGGGGGTGTTGACATTAGTAGTTTATATAACTTGCCATCTTACTAGTGTTACTACTTTGTTGTTAATATACAGGGTGGAAACAAATATAGAAACGTTTTCACAACAACGTTTATTTATATACTACACAGCTAGAGGTGTTGACATTCGTAGTTTATATAACTTGCCATCTTACTATTGCTACTACTTGTTGTTAATATACAGGGTGGAAACAAATATAGAAAACCCTTTCACAACAACGTTATTTGTTATTTATATACTACACAGCTAGGGGTGTTGACATTAGTAGTTTATATAACTTGCCATCTTACTAGTGTTACTACTTGTTGTTAATATACAGGGTGGAAACAAATATAGAAACCCTTTCACAACAACGTTATTTGTTATTTAATATACTACACAGCTAGGGGTGTTGACATTAGTAGTTTATATAACTTGCCATCTTACTATTGCTACTACTTGTTGTTAATATACAGGGTGGAAACAAATATAGAAACCCTTTCACAACAACGTTATTTGTTATTTATATACTACACAGCTAGGGGTGTTGACATTAGTAGTTTATATAACTTGCCATCTTACTAGTGTTACTACTTGTTGTTAATATACAGGGTGGAAACAAATATAGAAACGTTTTCACAACAACGTTATTTGTTATTTATATACTACACAGCTAGGGGTGTTGACATTAGTAGTTTATATAACTTGCCATCTTACTAGTGTTACTACTTGTTGTTAATATACAGGGTGGAAACAAATATAGAAACGTTTTCACAACAACGTTATTTATATACTACACAGCTAGAGGTGTTGACATTCGTAGTTTATATAACTTGCCATCTTACTATTGCTACTACTTGTTGTTAATATACAGGGTGGAAACAAATATAGGAACCCTTTCACAACAACGTTATTTGTTATTTATATACTACACAGCTAGGGGTGTTGACATTAGTAGTTTATATAACTTGCCATCTTACTATTGCTACTACTTGTTGTTAATATACAGGGTGGAAACAAATATAGAAACCCTTTCACAACAACGTTATTTGTTATTTATATACTACACAGCTAGGGGTGTTGACATTAGTAGTTTATATAACTTGCCATCTTACTATTGCTTACTACTTGTTGTTAATATACAGGGTGGAAACAAATATAGAAACCCTTTCACAACAACGTTATTTGTTATTTATATACTACACAGCTAGGGGTGTTGACATTAGTAGTTTATATAACTTGCCATCTTACTATTGCTACTACTTGTTGTTAATATACAGGGTGGAAACAAATATAGAAACCCTTTCACTACAACGTTATTTGTTATTTATATACTACACAGCTAGGGGGTGTTGACATTAGTAGTTTATATAACTTGCCATCTTACTATTGCTACTACTTGTTGTTAATATACAGGGTGGAAACAAATATAGAAACCCTTTCACAACAACGTTATTTGTTATTTATATACTACACAGCTAGGGGTGTTGACATTAGTAGTTTATATAACTTGCCATCTTACTATTGCTACTACTTGTTGTTAATATACAGGGTGGAAACAAATATAGAAACCCTTTCACAACAACGTTATTTGTTATTTATATACTACACAGCTAGGGGTGTTGACATTAGTAGTTTATGTAACTTGCCATCTTACTATTGCTACTACTTGTTGTTAATATACAGGGTGGAAACAAATATAGAAACCCTTTCACAACAACGTTTTTTGTTATTTATATACTACACAGCTAGGGGTGTTGACATTAGTAGTTTATATAACTTGCCATCTTACTATTGCTACTACTTGTTGTTAATATACAGGGTGGAAACAAATATAGAAACCCTTTCACAACAACGTTATTTGTTATTTATATACTACACAGCTAGGGGTGTTGACATTAGTAGTTTATGTAACTTGCCATCTTACTAGTGTTACTACTTGTTGTTAATATACAGGGTGGAAACAAATATAGAAACCCTTTCACAACAACGTTATTTGTTATTTATATACTACACAGCTAGGGGTGTTGACATTAGTAGTTTATATAACTTGCCATCTTACTATTGCTACTACTTGTTGTTAATATACAGGGTGGAAACAAATATAGAAACCCTTTCACAACAACGTTATTTGTTATTTATATACTACACAGCTAGGGGTGTTGACATTAGTAGTTTATATAACTTGCCATCTTACTATTGCTACTACTTGTTGTTAATATACAGGGTGGAAACAAATATAGAAACCCTTTCACAACAACGTTATTTTTTATTTATGTACTACACAGCTAGGGGTGTTGACATTAGTAGTTTATATAACTTGCCATCTTACTAGTGTTACTACTTGTTGTTAATATACAGGGTGGAAACAAATATAGAAACCCTTTCACAACAACGTTATTTGTTATTTATATACTACACAGCTAGGGGTGTTGACATTAGTAGTTTATATAACTTGCCATCTTACTAGTGTTACTACTTGTTGTTAATATACAGGGTGGAAACAAATATAGAAACGTTTTCACAACAACGTTATTTATATACTACACAGCTAGGGGTGTTGACATTAGTAGTTTATGTAACTTGCCATCTTACTAGTGTTACTACTTGTTGTTAATATACAGGGTGGAAACAAATATAGAAACCCTTTCACAACAACGTTATTTTTTATTTATATACTACACAGCTAGGGGTGTTGACATTAGTAGTTTATGTAACTTGCCATCTTACTAGTGTTACTACTTGTTGTTAATATACAGGGTGGAAACAAATATAGAAACCCTTTCACAACAACGTTATTTGTTATTTATATACTACACAGCTAGGGGTGTTGACATTAGTAGTTTATGTAACTTGCCATCTTACTATTGCTACTACTTGTTGTTAATATACAGGGGTGGAAACAAATATAGAAACGTTTTCACAACACGTTATTTATATACTACACAGCTAGGGGTGTTGACATTAGTAGTTTATATAACTTGCCATCTTACTAGTGTTACTACTTGTTGTTAATATACAGGGTGGAAACAAATATAGAAACCCTTTCACAACAACGTTATTTGTTATTTATATACTACACAGCTAGGGGTGTTGACATTAGTAGTTTATGTAACTTGCCATCTTACTAGTGTTACTACTTGTTGTTAATATACAGGGTGGAAACAAATATAGAAACGTTTTCACAACAACGTTATTTATATACTACACAGCTAGGGGTGTTGACATTAGTAGTTTATATAACTTGCCATCTTACTAGTGTTACTACTTGTTGTTAATATACAGGGTGGAAACAAATATAGAAACCCTTTCACAACAACGTTATTTGTTATTTATATACTACACAGCTAGGGGGTGTTGACATTAGTAGTTTATGTAACTTGCCATCTTACTATTGCTACTACTTGTTGTTAATATACAGGGTGGAAACAAATATAGAAACGTTTTCACAACAACGTTATTTATATACTACACAGCTAGGGGTGTTGACATTAGTAGTTTATATAACTTGCCATCTTACTAGTGTTACTACTTGTTGTTAATATACAGGGTGGAAACAAATATAGAAACCCTTTCACAACAACGTTATTTGTTATTTATATACTACACAGCTAGGGGTGTTGACATTAGTAGTTTATGTAACTTGCCATCTTACTAGTGTTACTACTTGTTGTTAATATACAGGGTGGAAACAAATATAGAAACCCTTTCACAACAACGTTATTTGTTATTTATATACTACACAGCTAGGGGTGTTGACATTAGTAGTTTATAGTAACTTGCCATCTTACTAGTGTTACTACTTGTTGTTAATATACAGGGTGGAAACAAATATAGAAACCCTTTCACAACAACGTTATTTGTTATTTATATACTACACAGCTAGGGGTGTTGACATTAGTAGTTTATATAACTTGCCATCTTACTATTGCTACTACTTGTTGTTAATATACAGGGTGGAAACAAATATAGAAACCCTTTCACAACAACGTTATTTGTTATTTATATACTACACAGCTAGGGGTGTTGACATTAGTAGTTTATATAACTTGCCATCTTACTATTGCTACTACTTGTTGTTAATATACAGGGTGGAAACAAATATAGAAACCCTTTCACAACAACGTTATTTGTTATTTATATACTACACAGCTAGGGGTGTTGACATTAGTAGTTTATATAACTTGCCATCTTACTAGTGTTACTACTTGTTGTTAATATACAGGGTGGAAACAAATATAGAAACCCTTTCACAACAACGTTATTTGTTATTTATATACTACACAGCTAGGGGTGTTGACATTAGTAGTTTATATAAGTTGCCATCTTACTAGTGTTACTACTTGTTGTTAATATACAGGGTGGAAACAAATATAGAAACGCTTTCACAACAACGTTATTTTTTATTTATATACTACACAGCTAGGGGTGTTGACATTAGTAGTTTATATAACTTGCCATCTTACTAGTGTTACTACTTGTTGTTAATATACAGGGTGGAAACAAATATAGAAACCCTTTCACAACAACGTTATTTTTTATTTATATACTACACAGCTAGGGGTGTTGACATTAGTAGTTTATATAACTTGCCATCTTACTAGTGTTTACTACTTGTTGTTAATATACAGGGTGGAAACAAATATAGAAACGCTTTCACAACAACGTTATTTTTTATTTACATACTACACAGCTAGGGGTGTTGACATTAGTAGTTTATATAACTTGCCATCTTACTAGTATTACTACTTGTTGTTAATATACAGGGTGGAAACAAATATAGAAACGCTTTCACAACAACGTTATTTATATACTACACAGCTAGGGGTGTTGACATTAGTAGTTTATATAAGTTGCCATCTTACTAGTGTTACTACTTGTTGTTAATATACAGGATGGAAACAAATATAGAAACGCTTTCACAACAACGTTATTTATATACTACACAGCTAGGGGTGTTGACATTAGTAGTTTATATAACTTGCCATCTTACTAGTGTTACTACTTGTTGTTAATATACAGGATGGAAACAAATATAGAAACGCTTTCACAACAACGTTATTTATATACTACACAGCTAGGGGTGTTGACATTAGTAGTTTATATAACTTGCCATCTTACTAGTATTACTACTTGTTGTTAATATACAGGATGGAAACAAATATAGAAACGCTTTCACAACAACGTTATTTTTTATTTATATACTACACAGCTAGGGGTGTTGACATTAGTAGTTTATATAACTTGCTATCTTACTAGTGTTACTACTTGTTGTTAATATACAGGATGGAAACAAATATAGAAACGCTTTCACAACAACGTTATTTTTTATTTACATACTACACAGCTAGGGGGTGTTGACATTAGTAGTTTATATAACTTGCCATCTTACTAGTATTACTACTTGTTGTTAATATACAGGGTGGAAACAAATATAGAAACACTTTCACAACAACGTTATTTTTTATTTATATACTACACAGCTAGGGGTGTTGACATTAGTAGTTTATATAAGTTGCCATCTTACTAGTGTTACTACTTGTTGTTAATATACAGGATGGAAACAAATATAGAAACGCTTTCACAACAACGTTATTTATATACTACACAGCTAGGGGTGTTGACATTAGTAGTTTATATAACTTGCCATCTTACTAGTATTACTACTTGTTGTTAATATACAGGATGGAAACAAATATAGAAACGCTTTCACAACAACGTTATTTTTTATTTATATACTACACAGCTAGGGGTGTTGACATTAGTAGTTTATATAACTTGCTATCTTACTAGTGTTACTACTTGTTGTTAATATACAGGATGGAAACAAATATAGAAACGCTTTCACAACAACGTTATTTTTTATTTACATACTACACAGCTAGGGGTGTTGACATTAGTAGTTTATATAACTTGCCATCTTACTAGTGTTACTACTTGTTGTTAATATACAGGATGGAAACAAATATAGAAACGCTTTCACAACAACGTTATTTTTTATTTATATACTACACAGCTAGGGGGTGTTGACATTAGTAGTTTATATAACTTGCTATCTTACTAGTGTTACTACTTGTTGTTAATATACAGGATGGAAACAAATATAGAAACGCTTTCACAACAACGTTATTTTTTATTTATATACTACACAGCTAGGGGTGTTGACATTAGTAGTTTATATAACTTGCCATCTTACTAGTATTACTACTTGTTGTTAATATACAGGGTGGAAACAAATATAGAAACGCTTTCACAACAACGTTATTTTTTATTTACATACTACACAGCTAGGGGTGTTGACATTAGTAGTTTATATATCTTGCCATCTTACTAGTGTTACTACTTGTTGTTAATATACAGGGTGGAAACAAATATAGAAACGCTTTCACAACAACGTTATTTTTTATTTATATACTACACAGCTAGGGGTGTTGACATTAGTAGTTTATATAACTTGCCATCTTACTAGTGTTACTACTTGTTGTTAATATACAGGGTGGAAACAAATATAGAAACGCTTTCACAACAACGTTATTTTTTATTTATATACTACACAGCTAGGGGTGTTGACATTAGTAGTTTATATAACTTGCCATCTTACTAGTGTTACTACTTGTTGTTAATATACAGGGTGGAAACAAATATAGAAACGCTTTCACAACAACGTTATTTTTTATTTACATACTACACAGCTAGGGGTGTTGACATTAGTAGTTTATATAACTTGCCATCTTACTAGTATTACTACTTGTTGTTAATATACAGGATGGAAACAAATATAGAAACGCTTTCACAACAACGTTATTTATATACTACACAGCTAGGGGTGTTGACATTAGTAGTTTATATAACTTGCCATCTTACTAGTATTACTACTTGTTGTTAATATACAGGATGGAAACAAATATAGAAACGCTTTCACAACAACGTTATTTTTTTATTTACATACTACACAGCTAGGGGGTGTTGACATTAGTAGTTTATATAACTTGCCATCTTACTAATGCTACTACTTGTTGTTAATATACAGGTTGGAAACAAATATAGAAACGCTTTCACAACAACGTTATTTTTTATTTATATACTACACAGCTAGGGGTGTTGACATTAGTAGTTTATATAACTTGCCATCTTACTAGTGTTACTACTTGTTGTTAATATACAGGGTGGAAACAAATATAGAAACGCTTTCACAACAACGTTATTTTTTATTTATATACTACACAGCTAGGGGGTGTTGACATTAGTAGTTTATATAACTTGCCATCTTACTAGTGTTACTACTTGTTGTTAATATACAGGGTGGAAACAAATATAGAAACGCTTTCACAACAACGTTATTTGTTATTTATATACTACACAGCTAGGGTGTTGACATTAGTAGTTTATATAACTTGCCATCTTACTAGTGTTACTACTTGTTGTTAATATACAGGGTGGAAACAAATATATAGAAACGCTTTCACAACAACGTTATTTATATACTACACAGCTAGGGGTGTTGACATTAGTAGTTTATATAACTTGCCATCTTACTAATGCTACTACTTGTTGTTAATATACAGGGTGGAAACAAATATAGAAACACTTTCACAACAACGTTATTTTTTATTTATATACTACACAGCTAGGGGTGTTGACATTAGTAGTTTATATAACTTGCCATCTTACTAGTATTACTACTTGTTGTTAATATACAGGATGGAAACAAATATAGAAACGCTTTCACAACAACGTTATTTATATACTACACAGCTAGGGGTGTTGACATTAGTAGTTTATATAACTTGCCATCTTACTAATGCTACTACTTGTTGTTAATATACAGGGTGGAAACAAATATAGAAACACTTTCACAACAACGTTATTTTTTATTTACATACTACACAGCTAGGGGTGTTGACATTAGTAGTTTATATAACTTGCCATCTTACTAATGCTACTACTTGTTGTTAATATACAGGGTGGAAACAAATATAGAAACGCTTTCACAACAACGTTATTTTTTATTTATATACTACACAGCTAGGGGTGTTGACATTAGTAGTTTATATAAGTTGCCATCTTACTAGTGTTACTACTTGTTGTTAATATACAGGGTGGAAACAAATATAGAAACGCTTTCACAACAACGTTATTTTTTATTTATATACTACACAGCTAGGGGTGTTGACATTAGTAGTTTATATAAGTTGCCATCTTACTAGTGTTACTACTTGTTGTTAATATACAGGGTGGAAACAAATATAGAAACCCTTTCACAACAACGTTTATTTTTTATTTATATACTACACAGCTAGGGGTGTTTGACATTAGTAGTTTATATAAGTTGCCAATCTTACTAGTGTTACTACTTGTTGTTAATATACAGGGTGGAAACAAATATAGAAACGCTTTCACAACAACGTTATTTTTTATTTATATACTACACAGCTAGGGGTGTTGACATTAGTAGTTTATATAAGTTGCCATCTTACTAGTGTTACTACTTGTTGTTAATATACAGGGTGGAAACAAATATAGAAACGCTTTCACAACAACGTTATTTATATACTACACAGCTAGGGGTGTTGACATTAGTAGTTTATATAAGTTGCCATCTTACTAGTGTTACCTACTTGTTGTTAATATACAGGGTGGAAACAAATATAGAAACGCTTTCACAACAACGTTATTTTTTATTTATATACTACACAGCTAGGGGTGTTGACATTAGTAGTTTATATAAGTTGCCATCTTACTAGTGTTACTACTTGTTGTTAATATACAGGGTGGAAACAAATATAGAAAACGCTTTCACAACAACGTTATTTTTTATTTATATACTACACAGCTAGGGGTGTTGACATTAGTAGTTTATATAAGGTTGCCATCTTACTAGTGTTACTACTTGTTGTTAATATACAGGGTGGAAACAAATATAGAAACGCTTTCACAACAACGTTATTTTTTATTTATATACTACACAGCTAGGGGTGTTGACATTAGTAGTATATATAACTTGCCATCTTACTAATGCTACTACTTGTTGTTAATATACAGGGTGGAAACAAATATAGAAACGCTTTCACAACGTTATTTTTTATTTATATACTACACAGCTAGGGGTGTTGACATTAGTAGTTTATATAACTTGCCATCTTACTATTGCTACTACTTGTTGTTAATATACAGGATGGAAACAAATATAGAAATGCTTTCACAACAACGTTATTTTTTCCATAGATAATTTGATAGTTAAATATTTTGAATAATTCTGTTCCATAAAGTATAATTTTTTATCAGGATAATTTACATAAAACCGTTAAATCGCGGAGAAATGATATTGTAAAATTGATTCTTTTGTGAATCTCTCTGGTCTGAGGAAGGTGAGCGTGGTTCACCGAAATCGATCACCAGAATAGTTGTGCATTTTGTACTTCTATTGTAATATATTTGTGCATTTTGTGCTTATATTGTAATAAATTTGTGTTGTGTGACGTTTACTTATACTGTATATGTACCAACGCGTATTATGCTAATTAAAAAACTATTTAAAATTAGTTACATTGACATTCAAATGACCATTACTCTGGAAATAATAAACCTTTCGAAGTCCAGTGTGTGGCAATTAATTTTTCTTGAATAGCCCTTTCATTTGATACTTAACTCGGGCTAGGCTTGCGTTGAAGATTTTCATTCAACTCCTCGTGGGCCGTCCCCCTGAAAATATGATATGTTAAAGTATGTTCTTTGTAACCACGATCAAGTACAAGATTTAACTTTTATAAGTGACGTCATACAAAAGTTGTAAAAGCATATCCATATTTTTTCTACCCTGTATATGGTTTTGTAAGGTCAAATTGTTAACGTATATTAAGTTTTTGTTGTATAAAACTTGGAAATACTTCATCTTGGAACACATTTATTATATTTAAAAAAAAACTTAAATTACCTTTTTGCCCATAGCTCCACACTTACGTGTACGCTGGTATAGGCTATAATACAAGCACAAATTATAAAAATATATCAAAATGCAAAGACCAAATGCCCAAATATAGCACAATACAAACACAAAATGCACTAATATATTACAATATTAGTACAAAATGTACACATATTATGGTAATCGATTTCAGCAAACCACATTCTCCTTCCTCAAACCAGAGGGATTCATAAAAGTTGTGTGTATTTTGTGTTTGTATTGTACTATATTTTTGCATTGTGTGCTTGTACTGTAGTATGTGTTCTTGTATTTTGATGTATTTGTGCTTGTATTGTAGTATATTTTAGATTTTGTGCTTGCATTTTAATTTTAAGATAATTGCGTTGAGTGACGTTTAATTGTACTGAAACTATTCATATAAAAGTTTAAAAATACTTGTATGATTGTATGCATAGAATAAATATGTGTGATTTCTGTGTAAAAAAAAAAACTTTTGCTGACCCTGTTTTGGCATATATTTTATATTACTCAATATACAACGTAGGTAAATTAAATAAAATGACAAGTATTTATGTATTACAATTATAATAATTTTTTGCTTGAAAAGTTTTAATACATACATTAGATATAATCTATTTGAGACTATATGTTGTTAATGAGCAATAAACTACAGTTATAAACTTATAATTACAGTCTTTGAAGAAATTAAAAGAGAATCACACTAGTTAAAACCATTATACTACCAAACTTATCGATAAAAAAATTTGACCCTAAAAATAAATTGTATTTGTTAGGTATTATATTATTATACCTATATTATATTAGATTAAGAAGACACATAACTATTATTTTCGTAATAATAAACACATTAAAAATTTGAGTGTTTAAAAGAAAATAAATTTTGCAAGCAAGAATATTTACGTTTAATATTTTATCACAAGTAAAAATCAAATGAAAAGCAAAAACCTATACATGCAATAACTATTAATTTATTTTAAAATATATATATTCATCCAACTAATAAGTAATTTTTATTGAAATTAATTAGGTCGTATGACGAAAAGGTCTTATCAAAAATATAAGAAAATCACTAAACTAATAAGAAAACGTATTTAAAAGTTGACCGAAACTAATTAATGAAATGTGTTTTACAACCCCAGTACTGACAATATAGCAGACTCAGCCTTCTGGTATTATCACCGACATAACACTATATTTAGAGGTGTATAAGAAGGTGTATTAGGAGTCATAAAACACGTTTCACCGGACCTGGGGTTGACAGTTCAGACGACTCAGCTCTCAGCCTTTATCACCAACCTGGACATTACACTGTATAGTGAGATGTATAAGTAGGTGTATTAGGAGCCTTAAAACACGTTTTACTGGACCTGGAGTTGACAGTACAACGGACTCAGCCCTCTGCCTTTATCACCAACCTAGACATTACACTGTATAGTGAGATGTATAGGTAAGTGTATTAAGAGTCATAAAAGACATTTCACCGGACCTGTAATTGACAGTTCAGACGACTCAGCCCTCAGACTTTATCATCAACCTGGACATTACACTGTATAGCAAGATGTATAAGGAGGTGTATTAGGAGTCATAAAAGTCATTTCACTGGACCTGGGGTTGACAGTTCAGATGACTCAGCCCTAAGACTTTATTATCAATCAGGACATTACACTGTATAGTAAGATGTATAGGTAGGTGTATTAGGAGTCATAAAAGACATTTCACCGGACCTGGGGTTAACAGTTCAGACGACTCAGCCCTCAGACTTTAATATCAACCTGGACATTACACTGTATAGTGAGATGTATAGATAAGTGCATTAAGAGTCATAAAAGACATTTCACCGGACCTCTGGTTGACAGTTCAGACGACTCAGCCCTCAGACTTTATCATCAACCTGCACATTACACTGTATAGCGAGATGTATAAGAAGGTGTATTAGGAGCCATAAAAAACATTTCACCGGACCTGGGGTTGACAGTTCAGACGACTCAGCCCTCAGACATTATCATCAACTTGGACATTACACTGTAGTGAGATGTATAAGTAGGTGTATTAGGTGTCATAAAACACGTTTCACCGGATCGGGGGTTGGCAGTACAACGGACTCAGCCTTCTACTTTTATCACCAATCTGGACATTACACTGTATAGTGAGATGTATAAGTAGGTGTATTAGGAGTCATAAACACGTTTCACCGGACCTGGGGTTGACAGTACAACAGATTCAGCCTTCTGCCTTTATCACCAACCTGGACTTTACACTGTATAGTGAGATGTAAAAGTATGTGTATTAGGTGTCATAAAACACGTTTCAGCAGACCTGGGGTTGACAGTACAGCGGACTCAGCCTTCTACCTTTATCACCAACCTGGACATTACACTGTATAGTGAGATGTATAAGTAGGTGTATTAGGAGTCATAAAACACATTTCACCGGACCTGGGGTTGACAGTACAACGGACTCAGCCCTCTGCCTTTATCACCAACCTGGACATTACACTGTATAGCGAGATGTACAAGTAGGTGTATTAGCTGTCATAAAACACGTTTCACCGGACCTGGGGTTGACAGTTCAGACGACTCAGCCCTCAGCCTTTATCACCAACGTGAACATGACACTGTATAGCGAGATGTGTAAGTAGGTGTATTAGGTGTCATACAACACGTTTTACTGGATCTGGGGTTGACAGTTCAGACGACTAAGCCCTCAGCCTTTATCACCAACCTGGACATACAACTGTGTAGTGAGATGTATAAGTAGTTGTATTAGGAATCATAAAAGACGTTTCACCGGACCTGGGGTTGACAGTTCAGACGACTCAGCCCTCAGCCTTTATCACCAACCTGGACATACAACTGTGTAGTGAGATGTATAAGTAGTTCTATTAGGAATCATAAAAGACATTTAACCGGACCTGGGGTTGACAGTTCAGACGACTCAGCCCACAGCCTTTATCACCAACCTGGACATTACACTGTATAATGAGATGTGTAAGTAGGTGTATTAGGTCTCATACAACACGTTTTACCGGATCTGGGGTTGACAATACAGCGGACAAGGCCTTCTACCTTTATCACCAACCTGGACAATACACTGTATAGCGAGATGTATAAGTAGGTGTATTAGGAGTTATAAAACACTTTTCACCGGACCTGGGGTTGACAGTACAACAGATTCAGCCTTCTGCCTTTATCACCAACCTGGACACTACACTGTATAGTGAGATGTAAAATTAGGTGTATTAGGTGTCATAAAACACGTTTTACCGGACCTGGGGTTGACAGTTCAGACGACTCAGCCCTCAGCCTTTATCACCAACCTGGACATTACACTGTATAGTGAGATGTACAAGTAGGTGTATTAGGTGTCATAAAACACGTTTCACCGGACCTGGGGTTGACAGTTCAGACGACTCAGCCCTCAGCCTTTATCACCAACCTGGACATTACCCTGTATAGTGAGATGTACAAGTAGGTGTATTAGGTGTCATAAAACACGTTTCACTGGACCTGGGGTTGACAGTACAACAGATTCAGCCTTCTGCATTTATCACCAACCTGGACACTACACTGTATAGTGAGATGTACAAGTAGGTGTATTAGGTGTCATAAAACACGTTTCACCGGATCGGGGGTTGGCAGTACAACGGACTCAGCCTTCTACTTTTATCATCAATCTGGACACTACACTGTATAGTGAGATGTATAAGTAGGTGTATTAGGAGTCATAAAACACGTTTCACCGGACCGGGGGTAGACAGTACAACAGATTCAGCCTTCTGCTTTTATCACCAACCTGGATACTACACTGTATAGTGAGATGTATAAGTAGGTGTATTAGGAGTCATAAAACACGTTTCACCGGACCTGGGGTTGACAGTATAACAGATTCAGCCTTCTGCCTTTATCACCAACCTGGACATTACACTGTATAGTGAGATGTACAAGTAGGTGTATTAGGTGTATAAAACACGTTTCAACAGACCTGGGATTGACAGTACAATGGACTCAGCCCTCTGCCTTTATCACCAACCTGGACATTACACTGTATAGCGAGATGTATAAGTAGGTGTATTAGGTGTCATAAAACACGTTTCAACGGACCTGGGGTTGACAGTACAACAGATTCAGCCTTCTGCCTTTATTACCAACCTGGACAATACACTGTATAGCGAGATGTACAAGTAGGTATAAGTAGGTGTATTAGGAGTCATAAAACACATTTCACGTGACCTGGGGTTGACAAATCAGACAATTCAGCTCTCAGACTTTATTATCAACCTGGACATTACACTGTATAGTGAGATGTATAGGTAAGTGTATTAAGAGTCATAAAAGAC
Source organism: Stictocephala bisonia (assembly GCA_035578905.1). Lineage (NCBI taxonomy): Eukaryota > Metazoa > Arthropoda > Insecta > Hemiptera > Membracidae > Stictocephala > Stictocephala bisonia. The sequence continues at coordinate 83,054 of JAQJVL010002372.1, read as the reverse complement.
ATTTCACCGGACCTGTAATTGACAGTTCAGACGACTCAGCCCTCAGACTTTATCATCAACCTGGACATTACACTGTATAGCGAGATGTATAATTAGGTGTATTAGGAGTCATAAAAGACATTTCACCGGACCTGGGGTTAACAGTTCAGACGACTCAGCCCTCAGACTTTAATATCAACCTGGACATTACACTGTATAGTGAGATGTATAGGTAAGTGCATTAAGAGTCATAAAAGACATTTCACCGGACCTCTGGTTGACAGTTCAGACGACTCAGCCCTCAGACTTTATCATCAACCTGCACATTACACTGTATAGCGAGATGTATAAGAAGGTGTATTAGGAGCCATAAAAGACATTTCACCGGACCTGGGGTTGACAGTTCAGACGACTCAGCCCTCAGACTTTATCATCAACTTGGACATTACACTGTAGTGAGATGTATAAGTAGGTGTATTAGGTGTCATGAAACACGTTTCACCGGATCGGGGGTTGGCAGTACAACGGACTCAGCCTTCTACTTTTATCACCAATCTGGACATTACACTGTATAGTGAGAAGTATAAGTAGGTGTATTAGGTGTCATAAAACACGTTTCATTGGTCCTGGGATTGACAGTACAACGGACTCAGCCTTCTACCTTTATCACCAACCTGGACATTACACTGTATAGTGAGATGTATAAGTAGGTGTATTAGGAGTCATAAAACACACTTAATCGGACCTGGGGTTGACAGTACAACGGACTCAGCCCTCTGCCTTTATCACCAACCTGGACATTACACTGTATAGCGAGAAGTACAAGTAGGTGTATTAGCTGTCATAAAACACGTTTCACCGGACCTGGGGTTGACAGTTCAGACGACTCAGCCCTCAGCTTTTATCACCAACGTGAACATGACACTGTATAGCGAGATGTGTAAGTAGGTGTATTAGGTGTCATACAACACGTTTTACTGGATCTGGGGTTGACAGTTCAGACGACTCAGCCCTCAGCCTTTATCACCAACCTGGACATACAACTGTGTAGTGAGATGTATAAGTAGTTGTATTAGGAATCATAAAAGACGTTTCACCGGACCTGGGGTTGACAGTTCAGACGACTCAGCCCTCAGCCTTTATCACCAACCTGGACATACAACTGTGTAGTGAGATGTATAAGTAGTTCTATTAGGAATCATAAAAGACATTTAACCGGACCTGGGGTTGACAGTTCAGACGATTCAGCCCTCAGCCTTTATCACCAACCTGGACATTACACTGTATAATGAGATGTGTAAGTAGGTGTATTAGGTCGCATACAACACGTTTTACCGGATCTGGGGTTGACAATACAGCGGACTCAGCCTTCTACCCTTATCACCAACCTGGACAATACACTGTATAGCGAGATGTATAAGTAGGTGTATTAGGAGTTATAAAACACTTTTCACCGGACCTGGGGTTGACAGTACAACAGATTCAGCCTTCTGCCTTTATCACCAACCTGGACACTACACTGTATAGTGACATGTAAAATTAGGTGTATTAGGTGTCATAAAACACGTTTTACCGGACCTGGGGTTGACAGTTCAGACGACTCAGCCCTCAGCCTTTATCACCAACCTGGACATTACACTGTATAGTGAGATGTACAAGTAGGTGTATTAGGTGTCATAAAACACGTTTCACCGGACCTGGGGTTGACAGTACAGTAGACTCAGCCCTCAGCCTTTATCACCAACCTGGACATTACACTGTATAGTGAGATGTACAAGTAGGTGTATTAGGTGTCATAAAACACGTTTCACCGGACCTGGGGTTGACAGTACAACAGATTCAGCCTTCTGCCTTTATCACCAACCTGGACACTACACTGTATAGTGAGATGTACAAGTAGGTGTATTAGGTGTCATAAAACACGTTTCACCGGATCGGGGGTTGGCAGTATAACGGACTCAGCCTTCTACTTTTATCACCAATCTGGACACTACACTGTATAGTGAGATGTATAAGTAGGTGTATTAGGAGTCATAAAACACGTTTCACCGGACCGGGGGTAGACAGTACAACAGATTCAGCCTTCTGCCTTTATAACCAACCTGGACACTACACTGTATAGTGAGATGTATAAGTAGGTGTATTAGGAGTCATAAAACACGTTTCACCGGACCTGGGGTTGACAGTACAACAGATTCAGCCTTCTGCCTTTATCACCAACCTGGACATTACACTGTATAGTGAGATGTACAAGTAGGTATAAGTAGGTGTATTAGAAGTCATAAAACACATTTCACGTGACCTGGGGTTGACAGATCAGACAACTCAGCTCTCAGACTTTATTAACAACCTGGACATTACACTGTATAGTGAGATGTATAAGTAGGTGTATAAAGAGTCATAAAGGACATTTCACCGGACCTGTGGTTGACAGTTTAGACGACTCTGTATAAGGATCCTTAGATCCTTAGATGTATAAGGAGGTGTATTAGGAGTCATAAAAGTTATTTCACCGGTCCTGGGGTTGACAGTTCAGACGACTCAGCCTTCAGACTTTATTATCAATCTGGACATTACACTGTATACTGAGATGTACAAGTAGGTGTATTAGGAGTCATAAAACACGTTTCACTGGACCTGGGGTTGACAATACAACAAATTCAGCCTTCTGCCTTTATCACCAACCTGAACATAACACTGTATAGTGAAATGTATAAGTAGGTGTATTAGGAGTCATAAAACACGTTTCATCGGACCGGGGGTTGACAGTACAACAGATTCAGCCTTCTACCTTTATCACCAAACTGGACAATACACTGTATAGCGAGATGTATAGGTAGGTGTATTAGGAGTCATAAAACACGTTTTACCGGACCTGGGGTTGACATTACATCAGATTCAGCATTCTGCCTTTATCACCAACCTGGAAATTACACTGTATAGTGAGATATACAAGAAGGTGTATTAGGAGTCATAAAACACGTTTCACCGGACCTGGGGTTGACAGTACAGTAGACTCAGCCCTCAGACTTTATCATAAACCTGGACATACAACTGTATAGTGAAATGTATAAGTAGGTGTAATAGGAGCCTTAAAACACGTTTTACCGGACCTGGGGTTGACAGAACAGTAGACTCAGCCCTCAGCCTTTATCACCAACCTGGACATACAACTGTATAGTGAGATGTATAAGCAGGTGTATTAGGTGTCATTAAACACGTTTGATCTGACCTGGGGTTGACAGTATAGTAGAGTCAGCCCTCAGCCTTTATCACCAACCTGGACATACAACTGTATAGTGAGATGTATAAGTAGGTGTATTAGGAGTCATAAAACACGTTTCACCGGACCGGGGGTTGACAGTACAACAGATTCAGCCTTCTGCCTTTATCACCAACCTGGACACTACACTGTATAGTGAGATGTATAAGTAGGTGTATTAGGAGTCATAAAACACGTTTCACCGGACCTGGGGTTGACAGTACAACAGATTCAGCCTTCTGCCTTTATCACCAACTTGGACATTACATTGTATAGTGAGATGTACAAGTAGGTGTATTAGGTGTATAAAACACGTTTCAACAGACCTTGGATTGACAGTACAATTGACTCAGCCCTCTGCCTTTATCACCAACCTGGACATTACACTGTATAGCGAGATGTATAAGTAGGTGTATTAGGTGTCATAAAACACCATTTAACGGACCTGGGGTTGATAGTACAACAGATTCAGCCTTCTGCCTTTATTACTAACCTGGACAATACACTGTATAGCGAGATGTACAAGTAGGTGTATTAGGAGTCATAAAACACGTTTCACCGGACCTGGGATTGACAGTACAACAGATTCAGCCTTCTGCATTTATCACCAACCTGGACAATACACTGTATAGCGAGATGTATAATTAGGTGTATTAGGAGTCATAAAACACGGTTCACTTGACCGGGGGTTGACAGTACAACAGATTCAGCCTTCTGCCTCTATCACCAACCTGAACACTACACTGTATAGTGAGATGTATAAGTAGGTGTATTAGGAGTCATAAAACACGTTTCAGCAGACCTGGGATTGACAGTACAATGGACTCAGCCCTCTGCCTTTATCACCAAACTGGACATTACACTGTATAGCGAGATGTATAAGTAGGTGTATTAGGTGTCATAAAACACGTTTCAACGGACCTGGGGTTGACAGTTCAGACGACTCAGCTCTCAGCCTTTATCACCAACGTGCACATTACACTGTATAGTGAGATGTATAAGTAGGTGTATTAGGAGCCTTAAAACACGTTTTACCGGACCTGGGGTTGACAGTACAACGGACTCAGCCCTCTGCCTTTACCACCAACCTGGACATTACACTGTATAGTAAGATGTATAAGTAGGTGTATTAGGAGTCATAAAACACACTTAATCGGACCTGGGGTTGACAGTACAACGGACTCAGCCCTCTGCCTTTATCACCAACCTGGACATTACACTATATAGCGAGATGTATAAGAAGATGTATTAGGAGTCATAAAACACGTTTCACCGGACCTGGGGTTGACAGTTCAGACGACTAAGCCCTCAGCCTTTATCACCAACCTGGACATTACACTGTATAGCGAGATGTATAATTAGGTGTATTAGGAGCCTTAAAACACGTTTTACTGGACCTGGGTTTGACAGTCAACGGACTCACCCCTCTGCCTTTATCACCAACCAGGACATTACACTGTATAGTGCGATGTATAAGAAGGTGTATTAGGAGTCATAAAACACGTTTCACCGGACCTGGGGTTGACAGTTCAGACGACTAAGCCCTCAGCCTTTATCACCAACCTGGATATTACACTGTATAGTGAGATGTATAAGTAGGTGTATTAGGTGTCATAAAACACGTTTTACCGGACCTGGGTTTGACAGTACAGTAGACTCAGCCCTCATCCTTTATCACCAACCTGGTCATACAACTGTATAGTGAGATGTATAAGTAGGTGTATTAGGAGTCATAAAACACATTTCACAGGACCTGGGGTTGACAGTACAACAGATTCAGCCCTCAGCCTTTATCACCAACCTGGACAAACAACTGTATAGTGAGATGTATAAGTAGGTGTATTAGGTGTCATAAAACACGTTTCAACGGACCTGGGGTTGACAATACAACAGATTCAGCCTTCTGCCTTTATCACCCACCTGGACATTACACTGTACAGTGAGATGTATTAGTAGTTGTATTAGGTGTCATAAAACACTTTTCACCGGACCTGGCTGGGATTGACAGTACAACGGACTCAGCACTCTGCCTTTATCACTAACCTGGACATACAACTGTATAGTGAGATTTATAAGTAGGTGTATTAAGATTCTTAAAACACGTTTTACTGGACCTGGGGTTGACAGTTCAGTAGACTCAGCCCTCAGCCTTTATCATAAACCTGGACATACAACTGTATAGTTAAATGTATAAGTAGGTGTATTAGGTCTCATAAAACACGATTTACCGGACCTGGGGTTAACAATACAGTAGACTGAGCCCTCAGCCTTAATCACCAACCTGGACGTACAACTGTATAGTGAGATGTATAAGTAGGTGTATTAGGAGCCTTAAAACACGTTAACTGGACCTGGGGTTGACAGTACATTACACTCAGTCCTCAGCCTTTATCACCAACCTGGACATACAACTGTATAGTGAGATGTATATGTAGGTGTAATAGGAGTCATAAGACACATTTCACGTGACCTGGTTGACAGTTCAGACGACGCAGCTCTCAGACTTTATTATCAACCTGGACATTACACTGTATAGTGAGATGTATAAGTAGGTGTATAAAGAGTCATAAAGGACATTTTACCGGACCTGTGGTTGACAGTTTAGACGACTCAGCCCTCAGACTTTATCATTAACCTTGACATTACACTGTATAGCGAGATGTATAAGGAGGTGTATTAGGAGTCATAAAAGTTATTTTACCGGACCTGGGGTTGACAGTTCAGACGACTCAGCCCTCAGATTTTATCATCAACTAGCACATTATAATGTATCAACCTGGACATTACACTGTAGTGAGATGTATAAGTAGGTGTATTAGGTGTCATAAAACACGTTTCACCGGTCCTGGGATTGACAGTACAACGGACTCAGCCTTCTACCTTTATCACCAACTTAGATAATACACTGTATAGTGAGATGGATAAGTAGGTGTATTAGGAGCCTTAAAACACGTTTTACCAGACCTTGGGTTGACAGTACAGTAGACTCAGCCCTCAGCTTTTATCACCAACCTGGACATACAACTGTGTAGTGAGATGTATAAGTAGTTGTATTAGGAATTATAAAAGACATTTCACCGGACCTTGGGTTGACAGTTCAGACGACTCAGCCCTCAACCTTTATCACCAACTGGACATACAACTGTATAGTGAAATGTATAAGTAGGTGTATTAGGAGCCTTAAAACACGTTTTACCGGACCTGGGGTTGACAGTACAGTAGACTCAGCCCTCAGCCTTTATCACCAACCTGGACATACAACTGTATAGTGAGATGTATAAGTAGGTGTATTAGGTGTCATAAAACACGTTTCATCGGACCTGGGTTGACAGTACATGATTCAGCCTTTTGCCTTTATCACCAACCTGGAATTACACTGTACAGCAATGTATAAGTAGTGTATTAGGTGTCATAAAACACGTTTCACGGACCTGGTTTGACAGTACAACGGACTCAGCCTTCTATCTTTATCACCAACTGGATATTAAAACTGTTAGTGAGATGTATAAGTAGGTGTATTAGGTGTCATAAAACACGTTTTATCGACCTGGGATTGACAGATACAGCGGACTCAGCCTTCTACCTTTTCACCAACCTGGATATTACAATGAAAGTGAGATGTATAAGTAGTGTATTAGGTGTCATAAAACACGTTTTCAACGGACCTGGGTTGACAGTACAGCGACTCAGCCTTTTACCTTTATCACCAACTGGATATACATACAGTGTATGTATAGTATGTATTAGGTGTCATAAAACACGTTTCACGGACCTGGGGTTGACAGTAAACGGACTCAGCCTTCTACTTTATCACCAACTAGACATTACAATGTAGAGTGAGATGTTAAGTAGGTGTATTAGGTGTCATAAAACACGTTTCACCGAACCTGGGGTTGACAGTATAACAGATTTAGCCTTCTACTTTTTTCACCAACGTAGACATTACACTGTAGTGAGATGTATAAGTAGGTGTATTAAGTGTGATAAACCACGTTACACCGGACCTGGGGTTGACTGTACAGCGGACTCAGCCTTCTACCTTTATCACCAACATGGATATTACAATGTATAGTGAGATGTATAAGTACCTGTATTAGGTGTCATAAAACACGTTTCACTGCACCTGGGGTTGACAATATAATATACTCAGCCTTTTACTTTTTTCACCAACCTAGACATTACAATGTAGGGAGATGCTTAAGTAGGTGTATTAGGTGTGATAAAACACGTTTCAATGGACCTGGGGTTGACAGTACAACGGGCTCAGCCTTCTACCTTTATCACCAAGCTGGACATTACACTGTATAGTGAGATGTATAAGTAGGTGTATTAGGTGCCATAAAACACATTTCACTGGACCTGGGGTTGACAGTTCAGTCGACTCAGCCCTCAGGCTTTATCATTAACATGGACTTTATACTTGTAATAGTGAGCTATATAAGTGGTGTAATAGGAGGTATTAAACACGTTACAACGGATCTGGTGTTGGCAGTACAGCCGACTTAGCCTTGTGCCTTTACAATTAACTTGGGCATAACACTGTATAATGAGCTGTATAAGAAGTTCTCTTAGGAGGTATAAAACACGGTATAACGGATCTGGCGTTGACAGTACAGCGGACTCAGCCTTCTACCTTTATCACCAACCTGGACATAACACTATATAGTAAGATGTATAAGTAGGTGTATTAGGTGCCATAAAACACTTTTTACGGGATCTGGGGTTGACAGTTCAGTCTACTCAGCCCTTAGGCTTTATCATCAACATGGACATTACACTTGTAATAGTGAGCTATATAAGTGGTGTATTAGGAGGTATAAAACACGTTACAACGGATCTGGTGTTGGCAGTACAGCCGACTTAGCCTTCTGCCTTTACAATCAACTTGGGCATAACACTGTATAATGAGCTGTATAAGAAGTTCTATTAGGAGTCATAAAACAAGTTTTACCGGATCTGGGGTTGACAGTACAGCGGACTCAGCCTTCTACCTTTTTCACCAACCTGGACATTACACTCTATAGTGAGATGTATAAGTAGTTGTATTAGGTGTCATAAAACACGTTTTAGCAGACCTGGGATTGACAGTACAACAGATTCAGCCTTTTGCCTTTATCACCAACCTGGACATTACACTGTATAGCGAGATGTATAAGTAGATGTAGTTGGTGTCATAAAACACGTTTCACCAGACCAGGCTGGGATTGACAGTACAACAGATTCAGCCTTCTGCCTTTATCACCAACCTGGACATTACATTGTATAGAGAGATGTATAAGTAGGTGTATTAGGTGTCATAAAACACGTTTTACCGGACCTGGGGTTGACAGTACAGCGGACTCAGCCTTCTACCTTTATCACCACCCTGGACATTACACTGTATAGCGAGATGTATAAGTAAGTGTATTAGGTGTCATAAAACACGTTTTACCGGACCTGGGGTTGACAGTACAGCGGACTCAGCCTTCTACCTTTATCACCAACCTGGACATTACACTGTATAGCGAGATGTATAAGTAGGTGTATTAGGTGTCATAAAACACGTTTCACCAGACCAGGCTGTGATTGACAGTACAACAGATTCAGCCTTCTGCCTTTATCACCAACCTGGACATTACATTGTATAGAGAGATGTATAAGTAAGTGTATTAGGTGTCATAAAACACGTTTCACCAGACCAGGCTGTGATTGACAGTACAACAGATTCAGCCTTCTGCCTTTATCACCAACCTGGACATTACATTGTATAGAGAGATGTATAAGTAGGTGTATTAGGTGTCATAAAACACGTTTCACCAGACCAGGCTGTGATTGACAGTACAACAGATTCAGCCTTCTGCCTTTATCACCAACCTGGACATTACACTGTATAGCGAGATGTATAAGTAGGTGTATTAGGTGTCATAAAACACGTTTCACCAGACCAGGCTGTGATTGACAGTACAACAGATTCAGCCTTCTGCCTTTATCACCAACCTGGACATTACACTGTATAGCGAGATGTATAAGTAAGTGTATTAGGTGTCATAAAACACGTTTTATCGGACCTGGGAATGACAGTACAGCGGACTCAGCCTTCTACCTTTATCACCAACCTGGATATTACAATGTATAGTGTGATGTATAAGTAGGTGTATTAGGTGTCATAAAACACGTTTTACCGGACCTGGGGTTGACAGTACAACAGATTTAGCCTTCTGCCTTTATCACCAACCTGGACATTACACTGTACATTGAGATGTATAAGTAGGTGTATTGGGTGTCATAAAACACGTTTCACCAGACCAGGCTGTGATTGACAGTACAACAGATTCAGCCTTCTGCCTTTATCACCAACCTGGACATTACATTGTATAGAGAGATGTATAAGTAGGTGTATTAGGTGTCATAAAACACGTTTCACCGAACCTGGGGTTGATAGTATAACAGATTGAGCCATCTAACTTTTTCACCAACCTAGACATTACACTGTAGTGAGATGTATAAGTAGTTGTATTAAGTGTGATAAAACACGTTTCACCGGACCTGGGGTTGATAGTATAATAGACTCAGCCTTATACTTTTTTCACCAACATAGACATTACACTGTAGTGAGATGTATAAGTAGGTGTATTAGGTGTGATAAAACACGTTTCACCGGACCTTGGGATGATAGTACAATAGACTCAGCCTTCTACGTTTATCACCAACCTGGACTTTACACTGTATAGTGAGATGTATAAGTAGGTGTATTAGGTGCCATAAAACACATTTCACCGGACCTGGGGTTGACAGTACAGACGACTCAGCCTTTTACCTTTATCACCAACCTGGACATTACACTGTATAGTGAGATGTAAAAGTAGGTGTTTTAGGTGTGATAAAACACGTTTCACCGGACCTTGGGATGATAGTACAATAGACTCAGCCTTCTACGTTTATCACCAAGCTGGACATTACACTGTATAGTGACATGTATAAGTAGGTGTATTAGGTGCCATAAAACACATTTCACTGGACCTGGGGTTGACAGTTCAGTTGACTCAGCCCTCAGGCTTTATCATCAACATGGACATTACACTTGTAATAGTGAGCTATATAATTGGTGTATTAGGAGGTATAAAACACGTTACAACGGATCTGGTGTTGGCAGTACAGCCGACTTAGCCTTCTGCCTTTACAATTAACTTGGGCATAACACTGTATAATGAGCTGTATAAGAAGTTCTGTTAGGAGTCATAAAACGTTTTACCGGATTTGGCGTTGACAGTTCAGCCGACTTAGCCCTTTTCCTTTACAATCAACTTGGGCATAACACTGTATAATGAGCTGTATAAGAAGTTCTGTTAGGAGTCATAAAACACGTTTTACCGGATCTGGCGTTGACAGTTCAGCCGACTCAGCCCTCTGCCTTTTTCACCAACCTGGACATAACACTGTATAGTGAGATGTATAAGTAGGTATATTAGGAGTCATAAAACACGTTTCACCGGACCTGGGGATGACAGTACAGTAGACTCAGCCCTCTGCCTTTATCACCGACCTGGACATAACACTGTATAGTGATGTTTATAAGTAGGTATATTAGGAGTCATAAAACACGTTTCACCGGATATGAGGTATACAGTGGTTGTTTTATGTGAGTTTCAGAATATTTATTTCCCCCTTTGCATTTCACCACGTAACTGGCAGTTTCTCTATTACGACAATAACATTTTGGTTACTTGTGATATTGTACACTACAATATAGTAGTGTTATCCAGTATTAAAGGAAAAATATTACTAGACAATTATCTGTAAAAAAGAAGTGATAAATAGTGTGGATTATTATATTTGACAATTTTGTTAGTGTATAAATAAACATAAATACTTATGGATATTTTTAATGAAATAAAACTTATTAGATTAAAAATAGTTAGATAATACCTTCACATGTGATAAATAAAGTGATAAATGATCGCATCACCTTCCCAGTTTGTAATACTATCATTAGTAAAGTTTATTTAGTTAAAATAAACTATATCAACGCGTTTATTCATAATTATGAACCCTAACTAGGTTAAAAAGCAGAAATGGGAATCTTTAGTTTAGCAGAAGTAAAATTTAGTTACACAATTATACAATGCAACTTAATTTTATAAAACTTGTTTAAAAACTGGCAGACGACTGCTGAAACTTCCGCTAAATGGATACGAATGGCCAGTAGAAAATGTATTATCACGACAGTTGTTACGGGGTCCAACTCACACACATTTCATTAAATCACTGACAGAGCGCATTGTCAGTGACGTAGCTGTGTGATGTGTGAATGTAAGTTCCCACCCCTATTGTACATAATACAAGCCACGTAACACACCATGTGTTGGGACCTACCACAAACTGACTGGTTAAAATACACGTATGTCTTTTAATCAACAGCAGAGATTATTCTCAGTGACCTCATAATGGTATGTGTTAATGTATGCTCTCACCCTTAGTGTACATATACAAGCCACAGGCTGTGTGTAGGGACCAACGAATACATAAGACCAATTGGATGGGAACTAGAGCCCTGAATCGAGGTGAGACCCATCCCCCACCAAAACTGGAAGTCATGCCGTACTGAGGGATGGCTCAAAACCAGACAGGCGATAGGATCACGGGTGGCAGTCGGAGGGGGTTAAATCACAACTCGGCAGCTGAGCGAAAAAACTATTTGTTTCAAAAAAGAAAATAATTTCGGCAGAAAGCCACAATCAAAATTACACTCAAAATAACAAGAATTACGAACTATAAAAAAAAAAAAAAAAAAAAAACTAAAGCAACAAAAACCAAAAATTACATAATTAACGAATTATAAAATAATTACGTATATGGAAGAGAAAATGACAAACTGAAAATCTAGGCTATTGGCACAGAAAATAAATATGCTACAAATGGAAATCAAATTAAACAGGTAGAATAGGTTATTGTCAAAGAAAAGAAATATAGGAAAACGGTAACTCCAACTGCAAAGGGTCAATAAAAATGATAGATAACTAACATTGAACATAAAACAAAATATAATAAAGAAATGAATGATAAAAATTAACATTGAGCACATGGCTGGAACCTAGGTTGACAATCATCTAAACAAAGGATACAAAAAATCTAACAACATACTGAAAATAACAAATAAGCCTGATTATTATTATTTAAACAAAATATTTTCACCAAAAGGGTGATTAGGTATTTGAAATAACAAAATTGAACACTTACGTTAGAGAGCCTTTAGCCGGTCATCATATCGTGTACAGTGGTAGAAGAAGACAGATCAAATGACAGGCCAACCTGACAGACCGAGAGCTGGAATCACGGAACTACAGAGTCCGAGCCAACGGCCACGAAAGTAAACAAATTGACAGCGTACGAGCGATCTCAAGTAGCCTGGCAAACCACTACGAAACGTAACCAAACATGTACCGGTCAAAAGACCCGGTACAGAGGCCGGCCAAAAACATAAAGTTCTGGTAAGATGGCGGCGGCAGCAGATGTGTCACCTTACTGGTGAGGGCTCTCAGGCAATCCATCATCCACCTGACTTGTCTATGTAAATATGGTCCTCTCAGAAATAATGTTTAAGACAGGTTAACTATCTACTTATTAACTCACAGTTTATTAGGTTGAAATGATTAACTGTAAAAAATTGTATGTATTTGTTTTTACTTACAATGCGTAAAGAAACATATTACTAATTCACATTTGATATGAAATTGTGGTATTGAGGGTGTTATACATATACTCCCATATGACTTACAAGAGACCTTATTAAAATTCTGCTTTATGATTTCCTCGTTAATTAAATTTAAGACTTTTTCTACCTAAATTTTTATTGCTTTCAGTATTTAGTCTCTATAGTTATATTAGTCTGCCTTATTAAGCTAATTGGGTTTTTATTACTCATTATTGTATCATTTACTATTATATTATATTATTTATCACATGTAATAATTTTGTTGATTGTACTTTTTCAAATCACGATCGAAAATCTATATTCAAAAATAACTTTAATAATTTATTTAACAAATAATACAATTTAATGGAATTTTGTAAACTACAATATTATCATCATAAACTGATATTTTATACACATGCAAAATTTAGCAATTTTATTACATGTATAATTATTTTAAATAACAGATTATTCCAAACGTGCATATTAAAATGTTTTACTCTTCCTGGTGTGTTTTTGCTCTTTATAGGTTCTCTGCTAAGATTTTGACCGCGGTTTCAGTCCCTTCCATGATGGATATGGACTTGTCCCCTATATTGGTCTTTTGTGTTATACTGACTGGATAAATTAAACATCCAGTGTGGCTGTTTCTTGGATGGGTGATCAGTGAGTGGTCCAACCTTGCACCCAGCTACTGGTGGTGGTTCGAAAGTCACCCTCAGGCGGGTGGTCCCTAGATTAACTGTTTAAGAGGGCTTCTTAACCCTAACATTAAATGTTAAAATAGTACATTCTAACCTAACCATCCATTAACATTTTCTTGCTATATTGATAATGTAATGAAAAAAATGTTTTAGGGATGTTGCACTTGGTTTTTAAGGAGATACTATCAATATTTATATTGCTAATTGAATAAACTATGATCTAGAAATTTTATTGCCTAGCTGAGGTAACATTTTCGTTCACACCTCTTACTTCCCAGTGGGTCAAATTTGACCCAGTCAGTGAAAAAATTAATATTTAACTTATTTACCACTCTTTATCCTTTAAAACCCAATGGGTAAAATCTGGGACAGTTGTTGTCTAAAGTTGAAGTAGTTCCTGCAATCTAGTGGCACATTGATGAACTACACTCCATTTTATATTGTGTCATTTGGATGAAAACAGCAGTCAACATAACCTCAAAGTTTGGGACTTTTTCATCAACATTTAGAGGTAAGATATCAAGTTGAATTAATCACAGCTCTTTTTATCACTATTGTAGATTACTAGTAATTAATAATAAAGTTAGAATTCAGGTGTGTTCATAAAATAATTGTATAAATGCAACTGGGTTATATTTGGCACTCTGGGCAACAAAGGGTGTTGTAAGCTGGGTCAAATATGGCACTCTGGGCAACAAAGGTAGTTTTTGTTTGACGTACATGATTTATATTTTTATGGGGAAAAACAAAAAAATAGTCATATCAAGCAACATTTTATTATTATTTATTAGGTGTTGTATTGTATTGAATTGGAAAAAATCCATCTAGTTAATTTATAACATTGAATCATATTCAAAAAATAGCTTGTATATTGCAAAATATTTGCACTTCATGCTGTCAAGTGGTAGTTTTTATTATATAAAAAAATGTTTGCCATTGCCGATGGACCGAATGAGAAAGAGCAGAGGAAACATGGTCTTTCTACCCCCAGAGGATAGTGAAGACAGCCTTGCAGATAACACTGATGACGATCCAGACTATGATCCTGATCCTCAACTCCATCATAGAATACAACGATTCCAACAGACAACAACTTTCGGTAAGTAACTTCACATTGGGCTCTAAGTATGTGTTTCGAAAAATTAAATTCATTCACTAAACAGTAACTGTGGCTGATTGCAGATGAAAGTGACACTTCCACTGATTCTGATAGCCAAAACACACACACCACAAGAATTAACATCAGCCATAACTAACAGTACTTCTCCTAGCACCTCTCAAAGTAATACCTCTTCAAGTAAGCCTATTCAACCAAAGCGAGGGAAAAAACATACTAAAACTACAAAGTCTATTCCAATTTGGAATATTGTAGACTCTCCAAACAATATAAAATCAATTCCTATTTGGGACATCAATAATGAACCTTCCACAATGATGGATCCAATTGATTATTTCAAATTTTTTTTGACGATGATTTGATTAAACTAATTGCGGAACAGTCTAACCTTTATAGTGTTCAGAAAAATGTCAGTAAGCCTCTTGACATAGACATGAAGGAAATGGAACAGTTTATTGGTTTGTGTTGTTATATGGGAGCCTATAACCTTCCAAGGGCAAGAATGTATTGGAAATGTCAATCAAGGGTGGACAAAATTGCAAATGTCATGTCAAGAAATAGGTGGGAGGATATAAAATCCTGTATCCATTTCAATGACAACAATAATCTCCCTTCACCTAATGATCCTGACAGAGACCGTCTTTTCAAAATAAGACCACTTGTTGAGTCATTGACTTCCAAATTTCAGCAAATCCCACTTCAAGATCAAATGTTGAGTGTGGATGAGCAGATCATACCGTTCAAAGGGAGATCTCATCTCAAGCAATATAACCCCAAAAAACCACATAAATGGGGCTATAAAATATTTGTCTTAACAGATAGTACAGGCCTAGCCCATGACTTTGAAATATATACTGGCAAAATAAATCCTACTCCTACATTGCCTGATATAGGTGCAAGTGGAAATGCAGTTCTTAGATTAACACATGTTATTCCACGTGATAAAAACCATCTTTTATATTTTGATAACTGGTTTTCATCACCTTCATTGCTAACTCAATTAGAAAAGATTGGAATTCGATCTCTTAGCACTATAAGATTCAACAGATTTTCAGGATTATCATTTGAGTCAGACAAAACTTATGAAGAAAAAGGAAGAGGTACTTTTGAAGAAAAAGAATCTACAATAGATGGAGTAAACATTCGAGCTATAAAGTGGCTTGATAATAAACCAGTTTATATTGCAACAACCTTTGATAGTGCTGCTCCAATATCAACAATTGTAAGATATGATAAAAAGAGAAAATGTGATGTTGATGTTATATGTCCACATGCAATAACCACGTATAATAAATTTATGGGGGGTGTCGACCTGTTGTATGCCCTAATTGAAAACCACAGAATTAGGATTCGCTCAAAAAAGTACTACATGCGATTTTTTTCCACTTTATAGATATGGCTTGCGTTGCAGCCTGGCGAATGTATACCAGAGATTTACAGTCAAATGGAATAAAAAGAAAAGCCACCTTGGACTTGCTATCATTTAAATTTGAGGTGGATGAATGCCTATGTAAAGAAAACAAAGATCAAAATAAAAGAGGTAGGCCATCTTCGTCAAATTCCAAAGCTTTTGAGACAAAAAAGCGAAGAAATGCAGAACCTATTCCAGTTCCCACTGTCCGTCGTGACAGTACTGGCCACTGGCCTATTGTAGTGGACCAAAGATTGAGATGTCGGCATCCATTATGCACCAACAAGTCCAATATAAAATGTGTTAAATGCTCAGTGCATTTATGCCTGAATAAAAATAAAAACTGCTTCACAGACTTTCACCAATAAATAGGCCTATAAATGCCAAAGACAACTGTTTTTTAATAATAAGTTTTAATAATGACAATAAAGATAAGTTTTTCTTTTAATATTTGTTATTTATTTATCCAAATCACGAAGTAAAGTACTGGGTCAAAAATGGCACAGTGGGCAATAAAGGTTGTTTTTCCCAGATATCATGTTTACCCTTATTGCCCATCGTGCCAAATATGACCCAGTTCTACAATTTCTGTATTTTAAAAGATTTTTACAAAATTTCTTCGGATTATTCTTATTTGCACCTCCAGTAACATAGTTTAATGTGAAAATATTTTTTTAAAGATATTTTTATGGTGCGGGCATTAAGAGGTTAAATATCGTGTTTATTATTGACAATAAATTACCAATCACTGACGAAAAGAAAAATTATAAGTTCGTTAAAATATTTTATAAGTATCATTCTCGATATTTTGTTGGAAAGCATTTGACTTGCTCATTTGAACGTGATTTAATTATATTAATTTTTAAACATTTTAATAAGGCACATGTCTTGACAAAATATATATATATAGTATAGAGTAAAACGTAAATATTTCGTACGTTTAGAAAATAATTTCACACCTCTGTACAATAAATTCAGAATTCACAATATAGTACGTTGATACAATAATAAACGATTGAAAAACAGCTTACAAAGTTATTAGGCCACTTTAATAATCAACGTAAAAATGTATGTTTAGTAAATATAAATATTTTCTTAATTCATTTTAAATAAGATGGTAAAATTGAAATCGCCTTATTTTAGGTTTGGTTAGGTTAGGTTATATTGGACTGACACAAGTTGCTGTATAGTGAAAGTAAAATGACATAGAACAAAATAAAATTATGTAAATTATAAATTATAGCCAATTAAATCAAACTTATTTTTATTGTAATCATACAAATAAAACGTGTCTTGAATGCAGATTTAGACATTCTTTACACGCAATTGCCTAAATATAGTCTTATAGTCAGGTACAGTCCAATTTATTTTGATCGCAAATAGAAAGATAAAACAAAAAGCTATGTTTGAATTTATAGGACCTCCACATTCATAACACTGTTTTGGAAAACTGAAGAAAATTTAATCTCCAGAGGGGGAATCGAATTAGCTACAGTTCTATATGCAAATTCAATCACAGTCCCTGGACAAAACTCAACGCCAGACAAACAGTGAAGTAGGAATATTTGACTAAATAAGTTTTTGTACAACACCTTTATACAACTTTATTGGTGTTGAAACAGTTCTCTCGAAATAACTTACTTTAAAACACATAATAGGTGGAAAGATAAATATTCTTCTTTAATAAAATAATCTCCAATTAATATAAAACAATTTGGTAAATTTTTTGCTTAAAAAAACATTTGTATCCACTATTTCAAAGATCTATTACTATACGCATTATAAACTATACAACATTCATATTTCCTTTGTTACAAAACAAATTATTTAAGGCAATATTACATTACGTAACATAAAGATATTCAATTCCAAAGAGTATAAACCATTTTAGTTAGTATACGTAAAGAATAATTTTATACTATCCATCAAATTTATGAGAGACCTGTGGACATGTGGGTATCGCTATCATTGTTAAAAAAGCATTTCATAGACAAATCAAACATAAGTAGATATCACTTTCATTTAGTAAAAATAAACATAAAAACTGTTAATGCTTGTCTCTCCAACAAAGAAGTCAGCGTATGAGTTAATTATAGATCCAATGAATACATATATTTAACCATACAGCAAAAATCTACTAGTTGGGAGTTTGCCCGATTTAAAGTATGTGACCTACACTACCTCCTCAGAGTGGGTTGCTCCTTAACGTTGTATGTGCCCGACACTAGTGCCTTACAGTGGGTTGGTCCTTAACGTTGTATGTGCCCGACACAAGTGCCTCATAGTGGGTTGCTCCTTAACGTTGTATATCCCCGACACTAGTGCCTCATAGTGGGTTGCTCCTTAACATTGTATGTGCCCGACACTAGTGCCTTACAGTGGGTTGGTCCTTAACGTTGTATGTCCCCGACCTTAGTGCCTCACAGTGGGTTGCTCCTTAATGTTGTATGTCCCCGACCTTATTGCCTCACAGTGGGTTGCTCCTTAACGTTGTATGTCTCCGACACTAGTGCATCACAGTGGGTTGCTCCTTAACGTTGTATGTCCCTGACCTTAGTGCCTCACAGTGGGTCGCTCCTAAACGTTGTATATGCCCGACACTAGTGCCTCAAAGTGGGTCGCTCCTTAACGTTGTATGTTCCCGACACTAGTGCCTCACAGTGGGTTGTTCTTTAACGTTGTATGTGCCCGACACTAGTGCCTCACAGTGAGTTGCTCCTTAATGTTGTATGTTCCTGACACAAGTACCTCACAGTGTATTGCTCCTTAACGTTGAATGTCCCCGACCTTATTGCCTCACAAGGGGTTGCTCCTTAACATTGTATGTCCCCGACACTAGTGCCTCACAGTAGGTTGTTCCTTAACGTTGTATGTGCCCGACACTAGTGCCTCACAGTGAGTTGCTCCTTAATGTTGTATGTGCCTGACACAAGTGCCTCACAGTGGGTTGCTCCTTAACGTTGTATGTTTCAGACCTTATTGCCTAACATTGGGTTGCTCCTTAACGTTGTATGTCCCCGAAATTATTACCTCACAGTAGGTTGCTCCTTAACGTTGAATGTCCCCGACACTAGTGCCTCACAGTGGGTTGCTCCTTAACGTTGTATTTACCCGACTTTATTGCCTCACAGTGGGTTGCTCCTTAACGTTGTATGTGCCTGACACAAGTGCCTCACAGTGGGTTGCTCCTTAACGTTGAATGTCCCCGACCTTATTGCCTCACAGTGGGTTGCTTCTGAACGTTGTATGTGCCCGACACTAGTGCCTCACTGTGGGTTGCTCCTTAACGTTGTATAACCCCAACGTTAGTGCCTCACAGTAGATTGCTCGTTATCGTTGTATGTCCCCGACATTTTTGCCTCACAGTGTGTTGCTACTTAAAGTTGTATGTCCCCGACCTTATTGCCTCAGAGTGGGTTGCTCCTTAAAGTGGTATGTCCCCGGTCTTATTGCCTCACAGTGGGTTGCTCCTTAATGTTGTATGTACACGACCTTTTTGCATTACAGTGGGCTGCTCCTTAACGTTGTATGTCTCCGACCTTATTGCCTCACAGTAGGTTGCTCCTTAACGTTGTATGTCCACGACCTTAGTGCCTCACAGTGGGTTGCTCCTTAAAGTTTTATGTCCCCGACCTTATTGCCTCACAGTGGGTTGCTCCTTAACGTTGTATGTCCCCGACCTTAGTGCCTCACAGTAACTTGCTCCTTAATGTTGTATGTCCTTAAATATGATGTCTATGAACTTGTTGCCTCACAGTGGGTTGCTCCTTAACGTTGTATGTCCCCAACCTTATTGCCTCACAGTAACTTGCTCCTTAACGTTGTATGTCCCCGAACTTATTGCCTCACAGTGGGTTGCTCCTTAATGTTGTATGTGCCCGACATTAGTGCCTCACAATGGTTGCTCCTTAACGTTGTATGTCCCGACCTTATTGCCTCACAGTGGGTTGCTGCTTAACGTTGTATGTCCCCGAACTTATTGCCTCACAGTAGGTTGCTCCTTAACGGTGTATGTCCCGCAACTTTTTGCTTCACAGTGGGTTGCTCCTTAACGTTGTATGTCCCCGACCTTAGTGCCTCACAGTGGGTTTTTCCTTAACGTTGTATGTGCCCGACCTTATTGCTTCACAGTGGGTTGCTCCTTAACGTTGTATGTCCCTGACTTTATTGCTTCACAGTGGGTTTCTCCTTAACGTTGTATGTCCCCGACTTTATTGCATTACAGTGGGTTGCTCCTTAACGTTGTATGTCCCCCAACTTCCAACTTATTGCCTCACAGTGGGTTGCTCCTTAACGTTGTATGTCCCCGACCTTAGTGCCCCATGTGGGTTTCTCCTTAACGTTGTATGTCCCCGACTTTATTGCCTCACAATGGGTTTCTCCTTAACGTTGTATGGCCCCGTACATATTGCCTCACAGTGGGTTGCTCCTTAACTTTGCATGTCCCCGACATTATGGCCTCACGGTGGGGTTTTCCTTAACGTTGTATGTGCCCGACCTTATTTTCTCACAGTGGGTTGCTCCTTAACGTTGTATGTCCCCGACCTTAGTGCCTCACAGTGGGTTGCTCCTTAAAGTTGTATGTCCCCGACCTTATTGCCTCACAGAGGGTTGCTCATTAACGTTGTATGTCCCCGACCTGCTTGCCTCACAGTGGGTTGCTCCATAAAGTTGTATGTTCCCGACCTTATTGCCTCACAGTGGATTGCTCCTTAAAGTTGTATGTCCTTGAACTTTTTGCCTCACAGTGGGTTGCTCCTTTACGTTGTATGTCCTCGAACTTATTGCCTCACAGTAGGTTGCTCCTTAACGTTGTATGTCCCCGAACATATTGCCTCATAGTGGGTTGCTGCTTAACGTTGTATGTCCCCGAACTTATTGCCTCACAGTGGGTGGCTCCTTACCGTTGTATGTCCGCGAACTTATTGCCTCACCGTGGGTTGCTCCTTAATGTTGTATGTGCCCGACCTTATTGCCTCACAGTGGGTTACTCTTTAACGTTGTATGTGCCCGACTGTTCAGTAAGTGATGCGGCCCGTAGGACCAAAAAGGTTCAAAGAGTGAGTGCGAGTAGAGAATGCTAATAAGCACGGAGGACCACTGCTCTTCCGGAGCAGACGTGAGAATCAACTAATGAGAGAGATTAATAAATTGATTAGAGAGAATTAACTCACCACTAAGCTTGGTTGAACACTAATCCAGCAGGAGTAGTTGAAGACACTTGTGGTAATCCAGTCTACCTTCCTTGATCACAGTCCTAGAGCACAGAAGAGTAGTCGCGGAAGTACGAACGCTTCGAGCGTCCAGTAGACCGATTACGTACCGCACAAACGAAGTTCTTGAAGGTCTGGATGAGTAGCACAAAGTTACAGAAAAGTAACAAAGTTAGAGAGAGTTAGAATTTAAAGCACACAAACTAATTGGTGAGTTGGAGAAAGAGACCACGCGAGAGAGGTGTTTGTACATCGAGAGCTTCTTGCGTTCTAATGGGGCGAAAACGTCGCCTCGCATCGCCTCCGGCGAGTGTAATTCTAGACCACCAATGAGAGCTCGAGTTTGAGGTGGCGTGATGGTTATTCTGAGGGCAGATAACCCTCTCTCTCTCTTGGTTTCGGTGAGAATGTGAAATACCAAAAATTCAATTCTTATAACTATAGAATATATGAACTAAGTACAATAATCTTATTACCTAACATACCGGCCACCTTGAAGTTATAAACTTCAATATAGAGAGAAAATGAAAAGATTACACACAACATATAAAGGTTGATGTGTTACATGACAAAGAGCTTATTATTAAGTTATACTAAATTCTTAGAAGTTAAGAGTCCACCTAGTTTAGTGGCAGAGGAAAGACCTTGATTGCAGGTCGAGTGTAAGTCCCTGAAGGCGTCTTGATTGTGACCACTCGCACAGTGCCATCAGGTCCAGGGTGAATGTCAGTGATACGTCCAAGAGGCCAGGTAGGAGGTGGTGTCGGGGATTGCACCAAGACGAGATCTCCAATTTTGAGATTCTCCTGGGGAGTGCTCCATTTGGAATGTTCTTGTAGAGAGTGGAGGTATTCCAATTGCCAGCGATGCCAGATGCGTTGGTAAAAGGCCTGGACTAGTTGCCAATGGCGAAGTCGATTGGTAGGAACATCAGAGATATCGGGTTCTGGTAGGGCAGCCAGAGGAGCACCAATCAGGAAGTGACCAGGTGTTAAAACTGAGGTTTCAGAAGGGTCTGAGCTGAGAGCAGTAAGTGGTCGAGAATTTAGCATTGCCTCTACTTGAATTGATAGAGTCTGAAATTGTGGTTAGGTAAGCACGGTTTCATTGATCACTCGTTTGAGATGGTATTTTGCATCTTTAACGGCACTTTCCCACAGCCCGCCCTGATGAGGTGCAGCTGGTGGGTTAAAATGGAACGTAATTCCTCGGGAGGAGGTAAAATGAACAATTTTGTCCTGTGCAACAGATGAGAGAGTTGATTCACGAATCACCTTTTGTAGTACTGAGTCTGCACCTACGAAGTTAGTTCCGCAGTCTGAGTAGATGTTTGAGCACAGACCACGTCGAGACACAAAACGTGTGAGAGAGGCAATAAAACCTTCTGTAGTGAGATCAGTCACCACTTCTATATGAACGGCTTTAGTAACCATGCATATAAAAATGCACAAGTAGACCTTAATGTGTCGCAGGCTCTTGAGATTGTGAATCTTGACAGTGAAAGGTCCGGCATAATCCACACCTGTTGATGAGAACGGTCGAGCTGGATTAACACGGTGTGCGGGTAAGTCACCCATAAGAGGAGTTTTGTTTTTTGGCTTATTTTTAAAGCACACGAGACACTGGAAAATACGTGAACGTATGATACTTCTAGCACATAATATCCACACTTTGCGTGTTAGTAGTGCTTGTGTCAATTGAGGTCCAGAATGGAGATGGATGCGATGATAAAAGTCTATTAACAACTTTACAACATGATGCCGTTTGGGAAGTACAATGGGATGACGAGTGTCATATGAGAGGTTACATTGTGCCAGTCTACCACCGACACGTATAAGACCATCAGAATCCAGATAAGGATTCAATTTACGTAGGTGAGTGGAGCACGCAGAGTCTTTCTTCAGTGATTTAATGTCCTCACTAAATGCTGAACGTTGTACTAGTTTGAAAGTAACTACTTCAGCGTCATTCAGTTCACTGATGCGTAAATGACCAGAGATTTCTTTCTTTGATCGGCACAAGTTAACAAAACGTAACACGTATGCTAATACCCTTATGAGTTTTGTCCATGAGGAATATTTAGAGAGTATTTCCCACTCAGTGGAACCAGTTATAGTGAGCACACTAAGAGGTGTAGTCTTGATTTCATCCGCAGATTGAAGTTCTAATGGTGTGAAGTTAGGAATCGGCCAGTGAGGTTTAGATAGACCTAACCATGAGGGACCATGCCACCACAGTGGGTGGGTAACGAGTTGAGATGCAAGAAACACCTCGGGAAGCACAATCGGCTGGATTGTCTGTACCTTTAATGTGTCGCCAATGATGACCAGGAATAATTTCTTGAATTTGAGCGACACGATTTGCTACAAAAGTTTTCAATCGGTAGGTAGGTGTTTGTAGCCACGTGAGCACTACCGAACAGTCACACCAAAGTGTCAGTTCATTAATCTTGAGATGAGAAAACTGTCTAAGGCAATAATTAATTAGCTTGGACAAAAGATGAGCTCCACAAAGTTCTAAACGAGGCAGGGTCACCCGTTTCAGAGGGGCCACACGAGTTTTTGACAAAATTTGTCTCACAGTCACTTCTCTGCTAGAAGATTCACAGCGGAAATACACTATTGCGGCATAACCACATTCAGAGGCATCAGAAAAGCCGTGTAATTCAATTACATTAGCGTGGGCTAGCGGAAATGCTCGAGGCATCTTGAGTTGAGAGAGGTAACGACTAGTGTCATTAATGAATAATTGCCATTTATCGGCGAGATCAGGGGGGAGAGCATCGTCCCACTTCCGACGTTCGAAGCCGCCACGACCTAAGAGTTGGATGAGCTGGTCTTGAAGTTCAAGAGCCGCCTCCACAGAGTCTGCACTAGTGACAATATCATCACGTAGGTATGATGACGTAGTGAGTTAGCTGCCTGAGGAAAGTCAGCACCTTCATCCTCCGCGAGTTGGGTCAGAGTTTTAATTGCTAAGTATGGAGAGCTGTTCATCCCGTAGGTGACAGTGGTGAGTTTGAATGTGGATATTTTTGCGGAAGGATCATCACGCCATAAAATGAGTTGAAAATGTTGATCGTCAGGATGGATTTTTATTTGACGAAACATCTGGCGTATGTCACATGAAAACACTATTTTATGAGACCGGAAGTTCAAAATAATGTCACAAATATCAGTCTGTAACTTTCTACCGGTGAAAAGAATATCATTGAGAGAGTAACCAGAACTGGTGTTGCTACTGGCGTCAAACACAGTCCTAAGTTTTGTTGTACTGCTAGAGTCTTTCAATACACCATGATGAGGGAGATAATAGTGAGGGATGTCATCAATATGGTCTATTTTGATCATGTGACCGAGAGCTCGATATTCAGAGATGAAAGAGCGGTAAAGCTGAGCAAACTGAGGTTGTGCGTTAAATTTTTGTTCAAGAGACAGTAAACGCTTTTCAGCAGTACCTCGAGAGAGGCCAAGAGCAGAGGGATCCGTTCTGAACGGAATTCGCACAACATAGCGACCAGTTGAATCACGAGTATGAGTCTTTACAAAGTATTCGTCACAAGTGATCTCTTCTTGTGATTTAACACTGATGGGTGGTGCTTCTTCTTGTTGCCAGAATCGTTGTAAAGATGAGTGCAAGAGATCATCACTAGTAGACAGAAGAGATATTGAGAAGTTGACCGCAGCATCCGTAGTCGAAGCACAAGGAGCTTGACCCATGAGTATGCAGCCGAAGTGTGTGCCTATCACATGAGGCATGTGAGGCCCAAGCGAATAATTCTCTTGAGTAAGAATTAGAGGTAATAGAGAGCTACCTATTAATACATCAATGCCACCAGGTAAGTGGAAGGAAGGGTCAGCGAGTGTATAAGGCTTGACCTTGTCCCACACATCAGAAGCGATACGAGTGCGTGGTAAATCCACGGAGATTTTATCTAAAATGTGAAACTGATGTTTGTTGGCCAATGTGTGGCCAGAGAGCGTTTCCAAATTTAGACACATTGCTCCCTTTGTAGAGGAGGAGTTTTGAGCGAGTCCAGATATTTTTAGATTTGAAGCATGTCGCTTGTCATTAAAGATATTAGCGGCACGTTCAGAGAGAAGTTCACACATAGAGCCCGTGTCAAGTAATGCTCTAAAAACATGAGAAATTCCTTGAGAGGTGGTTAGCTTAATTAAAGCTGTACCGAGTAACACCGTATAATTAGATGAAGAGAGAGAGTTAGAGCTATTTTGGGCAGAGCAATTTAATACATCAGCAGAAGAGACAAAGAGAGATGAAGTTGTAGCTATATCCCTAGAGGTAACATTATGTTGATCTTGAGGTCTAGAGGACGTATGACTATCCCGAGAGGGTTGACGAGAGAGATTAACATCAAAATGTAACATTGTATGATGTCGCTTGTTACATGTGCGACACGTTGATTTAGACTGACAATCTTTCGAGCTGTGATTACCAAGGCATGAGAAACAACGTTGGTGTTTCTTTACTAATTCATATCTTTCATGAGGTGAGTTCTTTTTAAAGGTATCACAAGCATATATTTTGTGACCTGTTTTATTACAAGCAAAACATTGCCAAGCGTTGTGTTTATTAGTTCCCGACTGTGACTGAGAACTGGTTTGTGTTGTGATCATAGAGACACCACTGTGTGAAGAGTTCACCCTTTTTACCAAAGCGTGTTTTTGTTGAGTTTGTAACCGTGATGAGGTATTTTTGTTCAAAAAAGGAAAGTTGTGTATATTAGCGTCTTCAGTTTGCGAGCACTCAATGTTCAAATATTTTATTATTTCTTCCACACTAGGTAAAGAGTGAGGACTAAAGTCTTCATTCGCATTAGATCGAAAACTTTCAAGTTTTTTACAGAGCTCATTTTCAAGTTTACGCAACAATAATGCAGATAAAAGTGGGTTATTTTGAGTCACATCACATCCTAATGCCTTCATGGCTTGTGAATGTTCAGTAAAAATGTTCACGAATTGACGAAGTCCCTTCAAAGAGGTAGCACTAACAGCAGGTAAGTCTAAGAGTTGATTGAGGTGTAAAGATCGCAACCTGCGAGGATTGTGATATCTATCTCGTAGTAAATTATAGGCCACGAGATAATTAGGTGCGGAGAGAGTTAAACTTTTTACTAATGTTAAAGCATCACCTTGTAACACACTGAGTAAGTATTGGAACTTAGCCACACTGGAAAGGCTTGCATTACGATGAATCGTCGTATCAAACAGATTAATAAAACTTGTCCACGTTAGTGGATCACCAGAAAACTTTTGCAGGTCTATTTTTGGTAACCTGACTAGAGAGGATCCAGAATGTGAAACAGTACTACTATCACTTAGTGAGCTAGGTGTTTTTGTTTCGACAGGAGGAGTAAGTACTTCGATGATTGCTGTCAAATACGCAAAGAGAGTTTCAATTTCATCTTGGTCGGAAGATAAAGTTTCATCTGACACACCATCGTCAGAATCAAGAGCTAAAACCCGTTGAAGGTTATTATCAAAATCAGCCTTTTTCTTTTTAATTCATTAGAGAAGGCATTTAGCTGTTTAACTTGTACAGAGGTTAGAGATTCAGTTTGAGTAGAGAATTCTTCTAAAATACCCTTCAATTTATTAAAACGCACTTTAAGAAGAGCAGTTACACGTGAGTAAATGGAACTGTTAAATTCACCCATTTTGGGAGGCATGTTGAGATAATTAAACGATAGTTAATTACAAGAGACAACAATATAGTGATATGAACCAATACATAAATTCATAAACATAAATTTTTGGCATAAACAAGCTAATTATTTTGGACAAACTGAGATATGAGATAATTAATCAACTAAAAAATAATATACAGGCTCAACTTTAATCATTAACACAGTTTCAAAGGGAGTGACACAAAACAATTTATGAGGTTTTCAAAAGAAACCTTTTTCAAAGAATAATTTTCCTTTACAAATTACAGTAATTAATAACATGAATGACAAAGGAATAATAAAAACATTAAAAGAGAATGAGTAAAACCAAATCTAAAAAAAATACCTTTTGTTAATGTAGTCAAACGTTTAAGTTATGTGGCAAACTTCAATTCAATAGGTCATAGGTCATAGTTGAATTTAACAATATTAAACAAAAATACTCAAACGAAAATTGACAAAATGATAATCACTAATCAATATTAACTAACAATAATAATCCATTCAAAGAAATCAAAGTAGAAACAACAACATGATGTGTATAACATGAAATACATTAACAATTACTTGATTGATAAAAATCAATTATTACGATTGAACTAATTAAAATATGAATAAATACCTTTGTGATAGTTAATGACAAAGCCTACTATTTGACTGTTAATGCTGGACACTCAATGTTACTTTATAAGTGAGAAAAATAACAATCTCATATAACCTTGTTAGACTAGAAAATCTATGTCCAAATTGCTATTAAAATAGAGTGAATAATTATTCTAATACAGTCATACAAAACATACAGAACACTCTACTGTATTAGTGCAACAAAGTAAAAGCAAAAATAATATAATTCATACAAAGTAAATCAATACAAGTCAAGAATGTAAACAAACAACAATGTTTATTTGACAGTTGTTGACATTTCAACCTGAGAGAGAGAGAGAGAGGGAGAGGGAGAGGGAGAGAGAGGGAGAGAGAGAGAGAGGGTGGAGGGAGGGATGGAGGGAGGGGAGGGAGGGAGGGAGGTTGGGAGGGAGGGAGGGAGGGAGGGAGGGAGGGAGGGAGGGGAGGGAAGGAGGGAGGGGGGGGAGGGAGGGAGGGGAGGGAGGGGAGGGAGGGAGGGAGGGAGAGGGAGAGGGAGAGGGAGAGAGAGAGGGAGAGGGAGAGAGAGAGAGAGAGAGAGAGAGAGGAGAGGGAGAGAGAGAGAGAGAGAGGAGAGAGAGAGAGAGAGAGAGAGAGAGAGAGAGAGAGAGAGAGAGAGAGAGAGAGAGAGAGAGAGAGAGAGAGAGAGAGAGAGAGAGAGAGAGAGAGAGAGAGAGAGAGAGAGAGAGAGAGAGAGAGAGAGAGAGAGAGAGAGAGAGAGAGAGAGAGAGAGAGAGAGAGAGAGAGAGAGAGAGAGAGAGAGAGAGAGAGAGAGAGAGAGAGAGAGAGAGAGAGAGAGAGAGAGAGAGAGAGAGAGAGAGAGAGAGAGAGAGAGAGAGAGAGAGAGAGAGAGAGAGAGAGAGAGAGAGAGAGAGAGAGAGAGAGAGAGAGAGAGAGAGAGAGAGAGAGAGAGAGAGAGAGAGAGAGAGAGAGAGAGAGAGAGAGAGAGAGAGAGAGAGAGAGAGAGAGAGAGAGAGAGAGAGAGAGAGAGAGGAGAGAGAGAGAGAGAGAGAGAGAGAGAGAGAGAGAGAGAGAGAGAGAGAGAGAGAGAGAGAGAGAGAGAGAGAGAGAGAGAGAGAGAGAGAGAGAGAGAGAGAGAGAGAGAGAGAGAGAGAGAGAGAGAGAGAGAGAGAGAGAGAGAGAGAGAGAGAGAGAGAGAGAGAGAGAGAGAGAGAGAGAGAGAGAGAGAGAGAGAGAGAGAGAGAGAGAGAGAGAGAGAGAGAGAGAGAGAGAGAGAGAGAGAGAGAGAGAGAGAGAGAGGAGAGAGAGAGAGAGAGAGAGAGAGAGAGAGAGAGAGAGAGAGAGAGAGAGAGAGAGAGAGAGTTAAACTGGAATTTCCTGTCGTTATTGATCGCCTTGCGCGGCTATATCTAGTACAAGGGGTGAAAACAGGTTTTAGATACTTGAACTGTACATCACAACACTTAACTTTGCCAAACTGTTTCATTAGTAGAAAATAATGATTGATTGTAAAAGAAACAACTGAGTCGAAAAAATGTTTCCTTTGTTTTAAGAATTAACAATTCAATTGAGAGAAATAATAGTGGTTCAATTAATCTCTTTGTTGATTAGAGTTTTTGTTGTAATTAACACAATTAATTAAATACAAATAAATGGCTGTTGTCCACGGATGATACTTTTGATCCGTCCCAGAGCTGACCAAAAATGTAGGGTAAATGATGCGGCCCGTAGGACCAAAAAGGTTCAAAGAGTGAGTGCGAGTAGAGAATGCTAATAAGCACGGAGGACCACTGTTCTTCCGGAGCAGACGTGAGAATCAACTAATGAGAGAGATTAATAAATTGATTAGAGAGAATTAACTCACCACTGAGCTTGGTTGAACACTAATCCAGCAGGATTAGTTGGAGACACTTGTGGTAATCCAGTCCACCTTCCTTGATCACAGTCTTAGAGTACAGAAGAGTAGTCGCGGAAGTACGAACGCTTCGAGAGTCCAGTAGACCGATCACGTACCGCACAAACGAAGTTCTTGAAGGTCTGGATGAGTAGCACAAAGTTACAGAAAAGTAACAAAGTTAGAGAGAGAGTTAGAATTTAAAGCACACAAACTAATTGGTGAGTTGGAGAAAGAGACCACGCGAGAGAGGTGTTTGTACATCGAGAGCTTCTTGCGTTCTAATGGGGCGAAAACGTCGCCTCGCATCGCCTCAGGCGATTGTAATTCTAGACCACCAATGAGAGCTCAAGTTTGAGGTGGCGTGATGGTTATTCTGAGGGCAGATAACCCTCTCTCTCTCTCTTGGTTTCGGTGAGAATGTGAAATACCAAAAATTCAATTCTTATAACTATAGAATATATGAACTAAGTACAATTATCTTTTTACCTAACAACGACCTTATTTCCTCACAGTGGGTTGCTCCTTAACGTTATATGTGCCTGACCTTATTTCCTCACCATGGGTTGCTCCTTAACGTTTTATGTCCCCGAACTTATTGCCTCACAGTGGGTTGCTCCTTAAGTTGTATGTCCCCGAACTTATTGCCTCACAGTGGGTTGCTCCTTAACGTTGTATGTCCCCGACCTTATTGCCTCACTGTGGGTTTTTCCTTAACGTTGTACGTCCCCGACCTTATTGCCTCACAGTAGGTTTCTCCTTATTGTTGTATGTCCCCGACCTTAGTGCCTCACAGTGGTTCGCTCCTTAACATTGTATGTCCCCGACCTTAGTGCTTCACAGTGGGTTTCTCCTTAACGTTGTATGTCCCCGACCTTATTGCCTCACAGTGGGTTGCTCCTTTACGTTGTATGTCCCCGACCTTAGTGCCTCACAGTGGGTTGCTCCTTAACGTTGTATGTCCCCGACCTTATTGTCTCATAGTGGGTTGCTCCTTAACGTTGTATGTCCCCGACCTTATTGCCTCACAGTGGGTTGCTCATTAACGTTGTATGTCCCCGACCTTATTGCCTCACAGTGGGTCGCTTCTTAACGTTGTATGTCCCCGACCTTATAGCTTTACAGTGGGTCGCTCCTTAACTTTGTATACGCCCCTTAATGTTACTCTCATTATTTAATATGAATAAATTAATCTAAATAGGGTCCAAGTGATATACGTGTTTGTCATCAACATTTCAAATTATGTTTTCTTTAATTATTTATAGTGTGTTGGAAAGTACAAGGTTTTTAATAATTCCGTGAATCATTTGTTTACTAATAATACATTTGGTTTGGTCAATTTTAAAATATTAAAGAGTATATTTTTATTTATTTTTCAACACAGTATATTATTTTTGTTTTTTAATAAAGTACTTCACCGAATTAAATTCAATAATATATTTATAAACTGTACTCACCAGTTGACACAAGCCTCTCTATAAGTGTCCTCTTGTACTTTATTCAACGAGTGCAGAACCGACCATTGCTCAGTTGGATATTTGAACGCTTTTATGCAGTGCTGAGCTTTAGTTTTTGAGCTAGCAAGGGGAGTCAACAGGTCATTTACTTTTAGAACGCTATAATATTGAGAAATTAATTAGTGATAAAATATTAGTTTAAATATCTTAATTTATCTATTTGAAAAGTAAACATTTCTCAACTGTAAATTGATTAACCGTCATTGATATTTGTTTGATTAACCTATGATTTTTAGCTTATCTGTAATAGTATGGTTAAACAATCCCATAAATACAATAATTTGTAAGTAAACAAAATACTTACTTATTTGACTTCAATCACAATCAATTTAGTTGTAATATTTTTAACTTTATTTTATATTATATTATACAATTATTGTAATAATAATTTCATGAGCTCTATCATAAATTAATTTAACATAGTAAAATATCTTTATATTTATTATATTTCACAATTCTCTTTTAAGTTACAGAACACATCGATTGGAATCATGCATTAGTGGAGGAACGGAAGAACATGGAAGTTATTGGTCAAGCAATTTCCGAGAGGATGTTTGTGACTGGGAAAAGGCAGCAAACTTACAATCTGCAGTAAAAAACACGCATTTTTATAGATGATTGACAAAACTAGCTTAAAACAAGAATTATTTTATAATTTTCAAATATTTCCGTAACTTATTTCATAAAAAGTAATTGAAATATATAAATAATTATTAAAAAATACATTGTCAAATAACTGTATAACTAATAATTTAGAAAAAAATATCATGATTAAGATCAAAACAATCAATTAATTAAATTAATTAACAACAAAAGAGCCGATAACAAGTGTGGTGCAGAAAAAAAAACACAAAAAAAAAACATGCGAACACTACGCTTATTTTTTTACATTTTTATCAGTATTCATGTGGCAAATATTCAAAAACAAATATGCACTATAAAATATGAACTTAGAATAATTTTTACATACAAGATCACTAATTTTGATTATTTAATTATTAATTAAGAAAATTAATATACACATACATTATTTATTTAAAAAGAACTTCGTTAACACGTTTGTTGTTGTTTTTAAATATTTGCTTTTATATTTGACTAGCCGAAAACCCTTGCTTCGCAATGGGGTGGTTCTCTACGCTTTCTTTACCCGTCCTAACGTGGTTCTATCTTAACCTTCAAACAAATATAAAATCCTGCTGCCGTTCCCCTACGTAACAACGTTTTGTAGTGTGGAAACCCCTTAACTTCCTTAGGAGAATACAAAGTTTGTTGAAATGACCTAAAACATTTAACAAAGGAATTCAAGTTAGCCAATCTCTTGTTAAACAACAGTTAAATCCCGGTGATATATTACATTATAAAATGTTAATAAAAGGCAAATATTGCTTCATTGGCAAAAAACTAATGTTCATTGAATCAAAGTGTCAAGCGATAAAGAGAGGCTTTCGGATTCAGGCTCCCTCAATGTAAACATTTCCAAGAAACATTTTTCATTCATTTTGTGTACCAATCACACCTGTGGTTTCCCGAGTTTAACAGATGTTACATAAATAAGTGATCCAGAAAAATGTTACTTGCACGTGTCGAAAAA
This sequence comes from Stictocephala bisonia, assembly GCA_035578905.1. NCBI lineage: Eukaryota > Metazoa > Arthropoda > Insecta > Hemiptera > Membracidae > Stictocephala > Stictocephala bisonia. The sequence continues at coordinate 50,407 of JAQJVL010002372.1, read as the reverse complement.
TAGATTTCAAAACAAACTTTTCCCCTTGAGTAATGTGAACTCAAAATATTAATTCAATATTTTGAGTAAGAACGCTTTGTAGTATGAGCAAAAGTCTGGAATATATTTATTAATTTTAAAACTATTAAAAGAAATTTAATTAAAGTTTGTAGTTATGTACTGGTCCCAATACTAAAAATTTAGGCATATTTCACTTGTTTTTTACATATCCAAGGAATGACCCATGAAGGAAGTCTAAAAAATTAAAATAAAAGCCTACCTCGAGTTACACCTCATTATAAAGGTCTTTATTTGTAAAAATCAAGATTGAAAACCTGAGGTCAAAAGTATGACCCAGCCAGAAAATATATCCTTGTAAAGAATTTAATATAATATAACTAATACTGTGTAAGAACAAGGCTAAGATAGTTATTGTCTATTGCTGTGTAGAGCTATAATTTATCTGTTTGAATATGAGGAATTAATTTTCATACAAAACAATTAACAAATTTTTATAATAATATTCATAAACTATTTTTAGAGTAAACATACTTTCAAAAGGGTTTTAATAATTGTTCTTATTTTTTTTTGTTAAATAATATAATCGTTTTTATAACGCAGTCGTTCGTTACGATTGTTAACAGTCAACAACATACTGAACAACAGGGCCCTCAAATTGTTAAATAAATAACCATATAACTAAGAAGAATTAGTAATATGACATTAAATTCTTCGAATCACTGTATTTTCTGACTGTGTCATGCTTTTGGTCTCAGATTTGCACTCTTATATTGTACAAAGAAAGACTTTTAAAATGAGGCATAACTCGAGGTAGGCTTACATTTCAAATTTTTAAGACTTGCTTTCATGGGCTATCCCCTTGATATAAGAAAAGCAAGTAAAATATATCTAAATGTTTAGTATAGAAACATATATATATAACTGCAAAGTTTTATTACATTTCTTTCAATAGGTGAAAAATTAATAATTATATTCCAGGCTTTTGCCCAACCACGACATTAAATTCTTTAAGTGGCTGTATTTTCTAACTGGGTCATCCTGTTGATCTCAAGTTTGCACTTTTGTATTGTAAAAAAACCCTTTAAAATGAGGTATAAGTCAAGGTAGGCTTACATTTAACATTTTTAAGACTTCCTTCATGGGCCAACCCCTGCGTACCCGAAACACTATTAAAATATGTCCAAATTTTTGTTATATGGACATGTACATAACTGCAAAGTTTAGTTACATTTATTTCAATAGTTTTGAAATTAATAAATATATTCCAGACTTTTGCCCAGCCCTGTATATTTAACAGTACTCACCTGTTCTCATGAGCCTACAGGTCTGTATGTAAACAGACATCTCAGTTGAAGATTCGAACCTTAGAAATTGCATTCCACTTTCAAAAGTTTCATTTATGAATAAAAAAATCATTGTTTGTACTAATTGTAAATATTATTTAGCAAGACATAATTTATATTCATTATAATAATAAAATAATATACTAATAAATACTCTAAGTACAGTTTTTACACTCATCAATATACACCTTTTTTAATATTATAATACATGTTCTGGTATTGATGTGAATAAAGTTAATATTAATCTAATTTGTATTAAATTAGATAATCTTAATATATAGTCCTTTAAGAAATTAATTTCATGTCCAAGGCAGACATTTTAATTATTTGGTCTTATTGAATGTTTTAGTATATACAGTAAATGATACATAGACTTAGAACACTATTGCTATATAAAAGATATATTTTAATGTAGTTATCTTACCGATACATGGTACGGTAGTACTGATGATGGTACTGATCCACCCACCCACCCATACACATACGGTGGTACTGAACCACCCGCACATACACGTAATGTGGCACTTACTATAAATACATGCTATGATGTTCCTACTGTTTTATTATATGTGTAAAATATACATAGCCTTTATAATGGTTGGGTACCTGTACATGAGATGTGTCACTTCATTACAATCTGTATACCTACAGTAATTATTGTATATGCAAGTCAAAAAATGAATTTTAATTTTGAAGAATGTTACTGAAGTGATATATATACTTACATCGGAAACAGACAAGAAAGAAGATTTTACTTGGGAGTCATAAAAATAAAAACAGTTAAGTTAGCTAGCTTTGCTAAAGTAAGCTATTTTTAAGCTAACTGTACCATAATGAACAAAGTGCCTCATAACTCGTAGATAATGTCTAATAACATTACTATGGTGCAAGAATAAACTCAGTTACTCTTCCACCCCTTTGTTCTACATCCCTTTCATAGTTCGCTTCAGTAAATCTATTAGAATATTTCTTTTCTTCAGTTTAATATTCAACATTTAAAATATAAGCTTGATTTACAAATCTAGAATGGAATACTTATCACGTAAGGTTTATTTGGTATTTTCTCATGTTTTGTTTAGGTTTACTATTTATTGTGTAAAATTGTAATAAAATAATATTAAAATAAGGCAACAAAATTCTTGAATAAAAGAAAATTAGATACATCCTCCTCATTTGCAACATAAAAGATTAAAAGTTACAGAACTTCCCTTACAATCCTCCAATTTGCAATAAACATTTCTTTCAAGATATTAGTCGGCACTGCTGGCGCAGTGCTCTAACTCAGCTACTTGGGGACAAAGTGTTTGGAAGATTATAGGCGATAGGTTCCATGCTCGATTCTCTTAATACCGACACGGCGTCCGTTCAATGGTTGTCATCAATATAGACACTACTAGAGAAGTCTGGAGTGTCCGTGTTGTAGTCAAGGTTCGGGTGTTGTGTAGAGAAGAGAACTAAGTGTCAAACTTGTCAGTTAGCTGAAAATCAGACCAATACTATGTGGTTCGGATTTTACGTAAAGCTGTAGGTCCCATGGATGCCCTGGCTATTGGGCTATTAATAAATAGTCCTTTCTGAGCTAAGTCGAACTCAGATAGTAACAATTACTACACTCGTTCATCTACACTCATCACACTCATTCATGCCTCATATTCGCCCATATCTCTACGATCGGCGTCTTAGGGATGAATAATGGTTTATATTTGATTTACAATATTAATAATTATTGATATTAAAAAAAAAAAAAAAAAAAAAAAAAACAATAGAAGTAAATTTTTAAGAAGACACCAAAACCGCAAGATGTAGGATTACTAATGTGATTTAAGCCATGTAAGAACAATTTACATGTACAATGGTTCAATGTAAACCTACCTAGATTACAGTATGTCCTCATGTCAGCTTTGACTCCCACACTAACTATCACTCACATACTGCATTGACGAATCAGACCTCACTTACAACGTCAACCACGTAATCCACCCGCACACGCACAATGTGGAAGCCAGGAAGTCAAGACGTATGTGGTTTTTGTGGGTAGATCCGGCAATCTGTTTACTAGGTGAATCTATTTTGAGTCGTACGATCAAGAGAACGTCAATCTAGTGCTGTGGGATAAGCCCTGACAATTGAAGTATCGTTAGTGAGAAGGAGTAATCGTAACTTATCGTCCATCCTCGTCAAGTGGTTTATCGGGGGATGGGTGAGCCTAAAAAAGTTATACAAAGAATGTGAGACTGTCACATTCTTGTCATTTCTCAGTCGGTAGTTTTTCGTAGAGAGGAAGTTTCGTGTTATGGAACGGGTGAGACTAATAGTTGTCGAATCCTGTCTCGTGTGTTGAAGAGCCCGCAACGATTTTGTTAGTTTTGTTAAGTAATTTTAAAATATAGAGCTTCAAAATTTGAACTATTTGTTTGAAAAACTTTTATAAATACATTATAATGCTGTGTGCTATAATGTATATTTGGAGAGTAATTAAAGCAAAGAAAACATAGTACGTGGTAGACTACTGCAAGCTAACATGTTTCTGTTGGCAGCATGCTAACATATTATTTATTTAACAAAATTAAAATTAAGAAAAAGACGTTTGACTGTAGGTAAAAGCTAAAAATAGGTTTATGAAAATTATTATAAACATTTGTAACTTTCCATTGATTACTTTTTCATTTTAGTCAACTATTATAGCTATAAGCAGTAGGCAATAACTATATTACCCTTGTTTCTGATAAGTATTAGTTAAACACTTTAAATTCTTTGAGAGACTGTATTTTCTAACTGCATAATCCTGTTGAACCTCAAGTTTGCACTTTTGTACTGTATAAACAAAGACTTTAAAATGAGGTATGACTCAAGGTAGGCTTACGTCTGATATTTTTAAGACTTCCTTCGTGGCCCATTCCCTGCTAAGCAAAAAACGAATAAAAAATGTGTAAATGTTTGGTATAGTGACATGTACGTAACCACAACGTTTCATTACATTTTTTTACAATAGTTTAAAAATTTATATATATATTCCAGGCTTTTACCCAAGCTTCTATATTTTTTTAGACCTTTGAAATTAATGCTACTGTTAAGATTTGGGCAGTCTTACATTACGGTTGATTATAGAGTTGACGGTTGTATGTCATTTGGTTTTGTGATCATATGCCATATGATCTCCTTCGTGTATATAATAGGTAAAAAGGACTAATATTAGTGATATTGGATCATATAATTTCCATATTATATATTATGGGCACTTTTAAAACAAATCCTGATTTTATTATCTCGCAATGAGATAGTTTTTCGTTGTTTTAACTCAACCATTTATGAGGTTGCTGAAGAGAAATGGTTTTAACACAAATGATTCTGACAGTAATCCCTCCCCGTGGCTAAATGATATTTATCATCGCTAAAGCCCATTAGAGATTTGTTATGCTCATGGTTTTGTTATTTTTTTACCATTCGTTTACACATTAACAGTTATTTACTCTATTTGCTAGGAATTTTCATTAAATGAAATGTTATTGCATACAAATATTTATGCTTTATAAAAATATCCCAGATGTGCACATTAAATAAATATGACATTTCTCAATTTTGTTCTTACTTGTTGAAATATAAATAGATGATAATATGTATTGTTAAAACAATATACATAATGCAGTAACAATTGTTATTAGATAGATTTGCTTACTTTTGATTATGAACATAAAAAGCATTCTTAATAAAAGTAAAAACATATTATTTAATATTCTCCTTGACTTTCTCAGACACTGATTACTTAAACATTTATCCTTCTTAAACATACGATCCTTTGAACATCTATTACTTTTTATATTAAGTAGTATTATCGAATAATTATATAATATCCATTTTTCGGTATGGGTAAAATTCAGATGTCGCGTCAGTATTTAAATAATAAATAAGGCTCCCTTTATATTAGGAGACATTTGGAAGAACTTTGACCTTGAATTATTGCGAACTAAACACAAATAAGGTCGGCATGAAGTCCATGTTTTTTGCTACTGGAATGTTAATAGCCTTTTCGAAAATGCTATTAAGATAGTTTTTTTTAACTAAACGATGACATGTTTAAGTATATTTTTACATATTTTCTGTATTGAATATTTATTTTGAATATGCTGGATACTTTAAATAACTGAAAATATACTAAATATATAAGCTTTCAAGAAATTAATTCAAAGTGGAGGGTTATGAGGTATTTGTGTTAAATGATATTTTTTAACACAATCAACATAAATTAAGATTTTTTCTCAAAAGGAAGCACTCAAAGTTCATAATTATTGTTCTCTACACAAGTTGTCTAATGCTATGCAGTATCAATATCTTTAGATGTATTGTCGTAAAAAGTAACAACAGTATGTGCAATAAACACTCAGAAAGACTGTTTATAATTAAGAGAAAATTGAACTTATTTTCTAAGATAGGTTCCATTTAAGGATATATTTCCTTATGTTATGTATGATAAACTTTCAATAACTTTTCATTCGATACACTAACCATATAGAAGCTTTTTAGGTCTATACTAGTAAACTTATGTATTATATTTATGTTTATTTTTACTGTTACTTAAACGCACTTTTCATGGCTACAGTGTAAACGTGGTAAAGCCTGAAAATTTCAAAGGCTTATAAGTCTGTGTCTATAATAAGAATAACACAGAGGAATTGGGCATATATATCTAATATAATACTGACCAAAACTAATAAAACGCTTAAAGTATGTAATTAATACTAATATAACTATAATGTGTGGATGTTTAAGGAACACTTAATAGGATATGGCAAAGGTTCATATCTGTAAAAGCAAACAAAGTTAAGCAGGATTTGGAAGAAGTTAGGGGGAAGCGGATACTGTGTTCCTAGTAAGCTCCTTTAACAAGACGTTAACCAGTCAGGTAAGCTTTACTGCCTCAACTGTTCATAATATAGGTAAACAAAATTGAGACCAATAATATTTTTACGTAATATAAATCGAGCTATTTTGTGGTAAGTCCAGTCTTATATATTTTATTTGTACAATACAACAAATTTTAATTGTAGAAATAAAATGTACAGTAAAACTAATACACTACTGTTTACCGAATAACAAACAGTTTATTCATACAACATTTTGTTAGGTCATTTAAAATAGGAATCATTAACGGCAAATAATTAATAAATTTAACGAGTGTTATACCGAATAAAACTAAATGTTTCATACCACATAAGGTTAAAACACCTAATAAACTAAACATAAAAAAATAAATGTTCAGTTCAAACTAGATGATGACTCTGAGTCACATTATCTTACTACTATATAAAAATCGAATGGTGTGTGTGTGTGTGTGTGTGTGTGTGTGTGTGTGTGTGTGTGTGTGTGTGTGTGTGTGTGTGTGTGTGTGTGTGTGTGTGTGTGTGTGTGTGTGTGTGTGTGTGTGTGTGTGTGTTTTACTCAATCACGCAAAGACTGCTGAAACCATTCATCTGACATTTTGCATGGTCATTCTTAGGGTCTCTGGTTAACACATAAGCCTATATTTATTTTAAAAGTCCATTAGGAAACCACCCCAGGGGTTCTAAGAAGTATCAATGAAACCACTATGGCAATACCAATTCAACAATCAGTTGTTTATCATAGTTTCATTAATCAGCTGTTGGAGTAAATAGACAACTTGCATAGTTCTGCAGTAAATACCAGACCAAACCTAACCACAACCATGGTAACTAGAAAAGACGGTAAGTATCACGATGAGGTTGCGCAGTAGACTGTGACGTCACATGGACAAAATTACCTGCTTTAACTATTCGATAAAATACTGGTAACTAAATTTACCAATCGCATGAAAGCATTCAGCTAAATAGTAGGCAAGTTATTTACCACTTACCAACTGGAATGTAAACTACGGGAATTAGAACAGTATTTTTGTGTTTGTTGTTGCCATCTCGCCCATGTAACGTCATAGAAGATGCGCGTGATACTAACTGTCTACTTTCCTAGAGGTACCGTGACCACAACGCACTTCTAGTAGATACATGTTTTGTATTACTGAATGCAATAAGCATATAGATCAACGTAAACCCCGTACGAAGGACGTGTACGGTGCTAGTTATAAATAAATGCGTACTTACTATAAATATGGCAGATTTTTCAGCAGAATTGATGGTAGTTCATAGAAATTGATGTGTAAATCGGTGTTGTATCGAAGACTCTATGGTAATATTTGTTTCAATAATTATAATTGTTGTGCTTCTATAATTTTAAAAATGAGGTAATTATACAAAACCTCTGACAGTAGAATCGATTTTCTAAGCTTTGTCGATTTTTTAGCTGAAATATTTTTCACAGTAGATGCATTAGTAAGAAACAAGAAAATATGATGATTTGTTTCGGTGGAAAAGCAGGAAAATTACAAGAATGAGGAGAAACGCATTTTTTTTATCTAGTGATGTGGATACTTAAAATGTGTAAAATGTTGCAATAATCGCGAATATGGCAGGATTTTTATAATCGAACAATTATTACTACCAAACACGTTAGTGGAAATATACCGATATCAGCAAGGTTACGTTCTGTTAGCACAGATAGGGCTAGGTTGGGTATTGATAGTTTATGTTATGTTAGTTTTGTTTATGTTAAGTTTGGTTAGGTTAGGTTAACGTACATAACCTTACAAACCCAAACCTAACTTAACCTAACCAATCCTAAAATAACCTAACCTATCAATACCCAATCTAGCCCTAACCTAAAAAACCTTACTGAAACTGGCATCATCATCATCATCATTCTTTATTAACATATTCATTTGTACACAACAGTAAACCCTTGTTACAAATATGATGCATTGTCAAATACTAATACTAACTTAAAATAATCAACTAATAGAACTATATAACAATCTCAAAGCTAATAGAGTTAATAAAGTTTAAACAATCAATAAAAAATTTAATCTGAGCAAAGTTCCAAATATTCTTTTACAGAATAAAAAGAATGTTCCACTAGGTATTTTCTGAGCATTTTTTTAAATTGTTTAAAGTTATTGCACTGTTTTATTTTTATTGGCAGATGGTTAAATTTCCGGCATATTTCCGGATCTAACACGCTTATCAGTGGTCCAATTGAATAAAAACCTTATCATATTTGTAATACGGGAAAACTCTATTACATTTTTATTACATAGGCCTACATAGCTTTATTTATAGAAAAAAATAGTTTTAAGTTTTCTTCATTTACGTAATTTTCCAGCTTTTCCGTTAAAAACAGCAATTTAACCAACACGAAAAAAATCAGTCAAAGCAATTGGCAAGGCAGCCGTTCAATATGAAAATGGAAAATGGAAAATTCACTAAACATGAATGAACATTTGATACAAGCCTCTATTGTTCATTCTTCTTGATGATTGCAAATGCTAATTACGATTTTGTGTGTACATAGAGAATAAAGAGACAGAGAACGCATCCGATCCACAGAGGTGTGCTGAATTGGTGTTGAGTAATATAAACGTCTCTGTGTGGATGATAGGGCCAGCACCGTTGTCAATACTTCCCATTATTCTCCAACCCCTATAAATCCTGAAGGATATACGTAGTAATCAGCACTACAGATCTTTAAACATTTACATTACTGGTAAATGTGATTGAGGTGTTCATAAGTACTACATATGTAAGTATCAACTTATGTAATATTTATCACAATTTAAGGCAGACTTATATAAAGTGACTTAAGCCAATAAGAAATGAAAGAGTCACATGTTGAACCTATTTAACGTTTGCTTGACCAACATTAGAGTTATCATACTGTACACATAAAATCCGTAATTTTAAGTTATTAGAAGTTAAGATTTTCCATAAGGTTCAGGAAATATTATAAGTCAAGAGAGCCACATTTAATGGATGCACTGTCAGATGGGTTTACTTATTACAATCGTGGAGATCATCACAGAACTATCTGAAAATATCAGAATATATATATATATATATATATATATATATATATATATATATATATATCAGAAAAAAACTTGTGACATAGGAAACATTTTTTAGTAAACGCAACTGCTGTGACAGTAACTAATTGGTGCCTTAATATTCCAGTTGAAATCCACGATCAAATATACAACGATATGTTCCACTTGTCATCAATATTCATGACATCAGCTACAAACTTTCATTTGAATTACGAATATTGCTAGAATAGTGAGTGTATAGGTCAACGAATTTGATAACTTGTTATTTTTAGGTTCCTAATTTATTCAGTGATGTACGTGGATGTAAGAAATATAAATAATAGTAATCATAAAGAAAATGAAATTAATACTAAAGGGTTTGTTTATTTAAATTTAAATAACATCTATTAGATAGATTTTTTTTGGTAATTAATTAGGTTTTTTTAAGGAGTACTTATTTGCTTACATTGATTATGACGAAACATTTTTTGTTTCATGTCGAATATTAATTTATAATTATTCAATGAATAATAATTAGTTAATAGTTCTACTATTGCTATAAACCTTCATTGTTGTCAACCATAATAAATGGAAGATGGTTTTATAATATGTTAACTAGGTTGATAAATATCTAAGGATATAAAATATAAAGTAGAAATTACTTGTGCCTACGAATTCAAATATTGATTTTCCGTCACTATTACAAGAATTTTAGTGATACATTACCTGCATTTGTTTTCTTAACTAATTAATGGTATATATCGTATACTAATTAAGTATATCAATACTTTTAAAATATATTAATTTTTTTGTATCCTGTCATTTTCAAATGTCGTTTATTTCAACGGTGCAGTAATTATTGCATGTCTAACTTCCTGCTCCATTTATTTGAACACGTATACTTAGAGTTATTCATACATTTGGGTGACAAAGTTATCTAATCCACGTAAGCAGAGCAGTAATCGACACAAGGGATGGGACGTTACCGAGGATGGTTGTATTAAGTTATAACTATGCTGTTTATGGCACACTGCTCACAGTGCAACGATATAACAATGGCATTTATGTTACACATAGAAATTTGGGTTTCTAACCGAGTAATCTACATTATATTGTGTAGCTGCAACGGTGGTAACATATATTAGCCATAACTTGCCGTTGTTACCCCTCTCCTCCTCCACTCTACATAGACGACCTACCTCATAAGTATAGTCTGTTTGGTAGACATCGGTATAAACTATCTTGTTTGTATCAGACATACCACCCTCCCATCTTCTATCCCTAAAGATAAATTTTTATAAAAGATTACTTAAAATAAATAAAAAAAATTATCTTTTCATTTTTAAGTACATACCATAGATTTTCACTATATAACTCGTATTTGTACGCTAATGTGTCGTTTTGAGGCCAGTGACCTTGATGCAAGGGTTCCGACATTATAGGAAGACAACGGCTTCAAGCAGCATCATGCGTACTGTTCCTTAGATGGGTGACCGGTGAAGCGTCCCATCATTGCATGCAGCCCGAGTGTACGGTCACTGTTAATGGTTTAGAATTCACCCTTAATTCGTTGGTCCCCAGGTTAAATGTTATATAGGACTTCTCAGACATAACTTCTCCAGTAAAGTAAGATAACCTTCAACTCTTAGTTATTGTGAGTTAGTAAAACACTCGTATTGCTCACCTACTCATTCCGCTTGTCCCACTCATTTTTCCATTGCATGTGCTTGGGTTTGCCTAATGCGTTGTTTACGTATGGTAAAACCAACCTTACACTTATGATTCAATTCAAATCAACGGAGTGATGCCTAACGTCGCATTATAGTTGCAGAAGTGAAGGGTACATAAATGTAAAAGTTGTCATATTATCCCTGGAAAAGTTAAAATGTTAAAGTTAAGAAGCCTGAACACTTCACTTGGGGACTAATAGCTTAAAGGGTGACTTCTGAACCACCATCAGTGACCGGGCAAGTGGGATGTGTGCAAGGACAGGATTCCTCATTGGTAACCCATCCAAGGAACAGCCACGATCAATATAACTTGAGGTAGTTATCTTGTGATAACGTATATCCCTACAATAAATATCTCCGGAAAACACCTTACAGATTTGATTACGTATGTTGAGTTACAGTTCCTATCTTATCTATATTAGTTATTAGTAATACGAACAAAGATATGTACTTCTTTCCGTTCACAGGAGCAAGAAGGTGGTGAGTTGTAGGCCTACCTACTGTGCCTTTTACGGAAAGTAGGAATACCTTATATCTCAAGTAATCGTTGGTGAAATAAATGAAGCTGCGTCTTTCATTCTACTATCTTCCCCCTCCCATACAAGATCACTTCGGATACGCTCCTCAAAATACAGTTGACTGAAGTCAGTTATGTTTTATTGGTGAGTGAACTTAGTTTAATTATTATAAATTTATTTTAGGATAGGTCTGATCCAGAGTCGTCTACCCAGTTTGACAATGTCTGTTGACTTACTGACCATGATTTATCTGTGTGGTTCCTCACTAAGGGTGGATTGTCGTAGTAGGTTCAACCTTGTTCCGCGGGCTCAGTCCACGTAAGGGTGGTTGGTTGCACCAATCTTCCCTCTATTAGCCCTAGGCGAGATCACTGTGGTCAATCGCTGCCTTTCATAAAAAGACATGCACTGGGGGTTGGTTAGTTTTACGGAATATGTTATAGACTCTATCAGAAATGAAAAAGAGTGTAATACTGTAAAGATGGGTAAATATATTGTATATAAAACAGTAAATACAATACATTGTTTCATTATTGAGAACATTCAATTGCAATATAACTTCAAAGATGTAAATTTGAACTGTTAACTATTTGTAAGGGATCTTTAGGCATGTATCAGGTAACAACTTTTCTTTTTCAACACCCAATTAATGAAGAATCCATCGAGAAATAGTATTAAGCTTTGAAGTGCACGCTGAGAATTGAACTAAACTAATAATGTTATATAGAAATAACTAATCCAACAGTCCATAAAATGTAACTCTCTCAGATATATGAAATCAAAGTTAGTATGAAATGGTATTTTTAATAGCAACATTATAATATTATTTTAAGTATTTATTTCAACTAACAGAACACTCAGTTTTAAAGTTATATTGTTGTGGGTATTCACTTATTTAATTAATTTTACTCACTGAATCAGTGAGTAAATTATTCTATGGTTTTGATTTGGTAAATGTAACATCAGATGGACAGACATATGTGGTTGTAGGGGACTTATTCGGCAATTATTAAAATTAGTAGTATACAATTAAATTAGTATAAAAAAACAAGTAAGTGAGAACCAATTTATGATAAAGATACATATTGATATATTGCCAGTGTTAAACTTAAGCCAACAGCAAGCAAGGTATACATAAAACAAAATAGTTTTAGTACTCTGAATAAAGTTCAACAAAGATTTATACTAATTCTAAACGTCGAATAGTGAGAATATTAATCGAGGCAGTTTTAGTAAAATTAAGGTGAGATATGTACGTAGTTGTAAAAGTTTTAATGTCAGTAGCTCAGAAGTTTAATGAATATATGATTTAGTTTTGTTGCCTGCACTTGCTACAAAGGAAACTACAACGCCAATGGTGCTCATCCCGGTTCACCTCTGTACTTCTAAATAACAAAGGAAAGTGTATTTGTGGCTGAAGAGCGTAAACATTCAATATGATACTGCAGTGTGCTCACTGACCAATTCATATTTCACTTATTCTGCTCCAACAGAAAGCTCTTTAGTTGAGGATATTATCAAAGTAAACGTTTTTTATTCGGTCTACAAATAGACTGACCCCTTACAAATTTATTTTACCATAATTAAACAGACATATTTCGTATTTACTTATAACATGCTCTATTTGATTGTTATGTATAATTGTTTTCTACGTGGGGAGGGTGGGGTGCGTGGAAATATATGCTTAGAGCGTGGAACTCCACTGCAGAAAGAAGTCGGAAACACCCGATTTCCCGTCTTCTTGGTTGCTCTGGAAACTTCTTGAAATGGCCACTTCAAAGGGTCAGTCCATCTTAGCAGTAACAAGGACTACACTTCTTCATCTACTCATTTCACTCATTCATAATACATATCTAGATGATCACATTTTTAATTATAGTAAATATGAAATAGCTAGCCTATATTTTGAAATCATTAGGCTATTTATTTTTAAGTTACGATTTTACAAACTGTGGAGCGTCCCATGTAGAGACAATATTTGCGTAACTACAAAACTAATTAATTTTGTTTAGTTTATATAACGCTTTAATTCCCCGATAATGTTATAATATTATTTTTAAATGTTTTATGCATATATTTGGGTATATTATTTAGTTTATTATATAGGTTATTTCCCTATTATTTCATTACCTAATTCTAGTTACAAAATATTTCTTTGAAAATTTCTCTTAATCATTATTTGTAAAATTAACATTTTGAGAGTCAGTAACCAGTCAAGTTTTTATACATTTCGTATTCATTTATAGTAAAACATAAAATAAGGTGAGTGTCTCTATTAAATTTCATAAAGTTATTGTTTCCTTCATCCAACCAAAAATTAGACATAAACTTAACGAAATTCATCGTTCAAGAAATATTTTACTAGTTTCTACTTGTTTCAAACATATTTATGGTTGATAAATATGTAATTAGCTTTTGTAAGTACTGTAATTGAAAATAAATATAGCTGTAATTATGTAGTAATAAAGAATTTTAAACATTGTGTTTTAAGTTTGGATAAATATAATGTTTTTACAGAGATCGAAAATGAATATTTCATAGATGCATTGCATATGAAATAGTAGTAAATGGTAGTCCTTTTTGGATTGTTTGGTTGTGTAAATGTAAATAAAAATAAAAAGATGATTTCAACTAAGAAGAGTTTATTAGATAAAATACAACTAATAATATTGTTAGAATTCTGTGGATGAGTTGAGAAAATATTGAACCAACGTTTATATTCGTTAAGTAATTGGCGAAGATGTTGATCCAACATAGCCAACAGACATCACGAAATGTTTCCCTCTAACTGACTGGTTTATTGACTACAATGAAAATGTTATAATCATTTAACTTTATAACATTCGATATATTCGTTCCGACAAAAACAAGTCTTGTGCAGATCTTGTGTTAAAAATAACTGGAGTTTAAATAAAAAGTATAAGTAAGAAACATACCCTGTGAAATATTATAAAATTAAAATTTTCTATGTGCGTAAGTTATTTTGATTATTATTGTTATATGTTTAAAATCTTGCACAACTAATTAAATAGTATATTATACACTTAATAGCAAATATGTACTTCGTATAATCCTATATATTATAATTTGTAATTACGTATCCAATGAATCAAAAATTTTATTGGAGTATATGCGAATTTTTAAAACTATTTACGATTTTAAAAAATCTCCAATAAAGGGATCAAAGATGAAATAAGAGATATCTAGTTTGCTTTGGGGGAAACTTTTGTTGTTAAACGCTGTAAGAACCCAGTATTCAACTTTTAAACTGTATTTATATAGTACTTAACTTAAACTTAAATATATAATGTGTATATGATCAGTTTGATAAATAGTATTTAAAAGCATTGATACTTTTGTGATAGCACTCACTCAGTAAAATTGTACAGCATTATGGATCAGTGGGTAAGGCTTCGGTCTGTGGACTGAAAGATCCTAGGTTCGAACACACAACTGAGCCGACTCGTTATTATTTCTTCAGCCATCAATAAAGTTTAAGAACAAGCATTGTGGCAATGATAACTGGTGAGCACAGTTATTTGTATTTAACTTGCAGATATTAGACCTAAGTATTCTAACTTATTCAAAAATAAAAGTACAAATAGATCATATTCAAAACTTTTCGTAAACCTGCGTAAATTACATAGGTTTATTTCTAAACTCTATTTTTATTTTGTGTGGCTATGTTCTAACTAAATAAAAAGAATTCTTTTAGAATCTTTGTTTCTACGAGGTACCCCTGTACCTCGTAGAAACAAAGATATGGTGGCTCTAAATGGCCACATAATCTACCCATATGCTTATTTGATTTGATATTAGTGTCTAGTTTATATTGTTATTATACTGTTACTTGTTGTAAGTCATTCACATATAAAAAAATGGTGACGTCTATTGGAAGTCAATAAATAAAATAAAATAAATAAAATAAAACAGCATAAACATGATCAGTTTACAATAATATATTTTTCATCAATAGACACTATTATTTGAAAAATTTTATATTGATGAAAATATGTATTGTTTGACATTTGTAGCCATTAGGTTGCTTATTATTTTGTATATAAAGACAACACTTGGCAATCTTTTGTGAAGTTTATTAAGATCGAATTCGATGTCCCAAGACCATCTTCAGATTTTATAAAAATACTCAAATGTAGAATAATTAATTAATTCAGCTGATACTTTAAAAATTGTAATAAAAATGTAGATGGATAAGTTGTAGATCTTGCTAACATATATTTTTAAGACGATGCAAAATATAAAATTTAACAAAATCTACAACTTATCCATTTACATTTTTATTACAATTTTTAAATTATCAGCTGAATTAATTATTCTAAAATTAAGTATTTTTATAACCTTACTGTACAACTGAAGATGGTCTTACGAAACCGAAATTGATTTTAATAAACATAAAAAAAGATTGCTAAGTGTTGTCTTTATATATATGTGAATAAAGCGTTTTACTCTATGGACGAGTTTATGTCATGTCGCTGAGAACAATAGATAAGAACAATAAAATATATACATTACTGATACCGTGTTATTTTGATATTTTTTGAATGAATGTGAATGAGAATATATGTATGAATGAGATTTTTAATAATATTTTAGAAAATGAGGTTTGCAAATGCAATGTTATATTGTTTTAAAGCAATAAAACATTGATTATGATTATGTGTAGTTGAACAATGTATGAAACATTTAAATCTGTTTTACTTATTTACAATGTAATTGAAAAAACCTATTTTAAAACAAAATTGAAAGTTTTATATTTGAAATTGAAATAAAAATCAATAATACATTTTTTTAAGTTGAAAAATAAAAAGTTAACAGTTCTGGGCAAATAAGAAAATAAGTTTGATTGCAACTGTGAGAAAAAATAAATTAAACGTCACTGAACATTGTTTGAATATTCATAAATTATGAATGAGATTTTATGAATATTCAGAGAATATATTAACTTCATTGGTGTTTCTTCAACTCTTTTCAAGGTAAATTATGTTGTTTTATAGTATTTTATTGAAATATATTTTTTTATTTACTATGAAGCTTAAGTCTGTAATATAATAATGTTTTTATCAATTAAAACGTTAATGTCAACAGGAAGCTAATTCATAGATCTGTTATGCATATATTATTTTATTACAGACACTTATTTTATTATTAATAAAATTGTATCGATTCTTCACACTATACATGAATGTCATATTCTATTACATTAAAAAAATACCTTTACTATTTTTTCCTTTAGGATGTTTAAATATAACAATGGATAAAATAGTTTTTTAAAACAACTTTCTTACTATTACGCTGTGGTGGAACTTCCATTTGTTCTGTTATACAAATATTTCATATTATTAATGATAGTTTCTTCTTGATGTAGTTTATAATTTAAGGTTGTATTTGGAGTAGTATCGCAATTACTTTATATTCTTTATAAATATTAGAATAATTTTGACAATAAGAACCAAGCTCTCTTTACAAATGTTACATCTTCAGCATACCTTAAGAACCGGTCCTAAATGAAACCTTTTCAGAATAGAACAGAGTAAATTTGTTTAAATTGTCCTTTAAGCGTTTAACAGACTGATTTTGGTCTGTTTGACCCTCTTGTATACGTCACTATTAATATTACGTTATATAAAATCTAAATTCACATTCAATTGTATGTTTTGTATTTTGTAAATTATTTTATTCAGTTCAGAACTATATGTTTTCAATTACTAAAAACTTATTAATACCCATTCTATTATAATTAAAGACTTCCTTACAGTTTTTAGTTTTTGAAAATCACCAGCAAACAAAAGTTTATTTATTAATTTACTTATTGTTGAAACAGAGTACTCTCCATTTTCATCTGCTTATATTATCATTTAAAATTATTGTGAGAGAATTGTATGTATTATGTATCTATATTTATTATCTATATATATATTTTTTTTGTATCTATTATATATTATCCATAGAATTATTTCAAATGTATATCCTTGCTTATTGGCTCAGATGGGACAATTTCTAGTCGTCTGGGAAGATAAAATCATACGAAGACTAATAGGTTCCGTTAAACCAGTTTGTCTCTTCTGTGAAATTAGTTTTTGTTTTGATATCAATGTTAGTGCCAGCCCTCTCTCAATATCTCTTAATCCCACTCTCTGTCCCTCTACAGCAAACGCTGTAGTTGCTAATATCTGAGCTAGTAGTACGCGGAACAGCCATCCAAGCGCATGTTTGAGACCGTCCACTATTAGATAAAATCACAGGCCCACGTCTGCAGCAAAATGCATTACTTCGGCCTGTCAGTAGTTATCCTCGAAGTAATAACATAATCTTATTGCCTTTGTTATTCTAAGCTGAATTGATTAAAGAAATTAAGTACAAAAATAAGTTTAAGAGCTGTGGAAGTATATTGGTGAACTAACGTTTTATTGAGTTGAAATGTAGCCAAACACATTTTTATGGTAACGTCAAAACTATTGGAATGGCTACTATACAGTTTTAATTGTTGCTTTGGTTATTAAGCCTTGAATATTAGTGTTGACATTTAGGGCTATGTTTATTTGAATTCTCTAAGTAATCTAGACAACATACATAGCATATCTCACAACAGTGGAAGCACTTTTGTCAAACAATACCAATAATCTAAAGTTATTAAAGAAAACCTATTATTTTACTGTACTGCTCTCTATGTTTAATCTAACAAATTATTTGGACCATTCAACATTTAGTTATTTAATTAGCATAATACGTGTTGGTACATATACAATACAAGTAGGCTAAACGTCACACAATATAAATTTATTACAATATATTGTAATAAATTTATGTTGTGTGACGTTTACTGGTACCTTATTTAACATTTGTTTGTGCCACCAGATGGTTAATGAAAATTAATTTCCATAAGAATAACATTGAAACTTTGACTCATCGTAGTACAAAAATCTATAAGAATTTCAAAAATCTAGCTCAGTTACGACTTAGAGATCAAAATTATCTATTGAATAAAAAAGTTTCATAAAAATCAGTCGAGTAAGTTCAGAAAGTGAGTGAACTAAAAGACCCGATTGCTTTAATATATAGAATAATTGATAATAGATAGTACTCAAAAACCTTCTGTTTAAATTTTTGAACGTAAAATTAAACACGTCACATAAAGGAAGATCCCAGACACGTCAACTTTGGTTGGTACTAACCAAGCTTATTACAGTTTTGGAATTTGAACTTCTGAGTGAACAATAACTCACTTTTAACCCATCCCGTTGAACAAAGCCCCAAAAAGGCTGTTTGAACAAAAGAGGCTTCATTTTGCAGGTCCCAAACTGCACCTTTAATATAAAAAAGTTTATTTGGGTTTATTGTGCTTTAATTTACAATTTATTGTGGGTTAATTGTGCATTCAGCAAAACGTTTTTATTTATAAATAAATACTATGGAACTTTAAATGGTTGACTAAAGTATTTTTGATTTAGTAAATGGAACACTCTTGATCTTCTAAAAACGCATAAAAAAGAAAACAATTAAAAAACAAACTATGGGAGGTATTAATGAAAATCAAAACCACTGAATAATCATTTATGCAATTAGTTACAAGTAAAGAAATATGATTCGCTTTACAAACTTCACACGTTATACTGGATTTTATTTTACATTTTCATAAGAGAATTTCAAACTTTTTACAAATTTATTACAGAATGAAATTATATCTTATTTTCGGCCAAATATGAATATATTCGGTCTAATCAAAACAGATTCTTTTCTACTATCAATGAATGCTATTCTAATTAACTGGCTACTAAATTTGTAAAGTGAAGTATTTATTATATAATTATTAAAACTACATATTTTTAAAATTACTCTTAAAAAATGTAAAAGAACATTTTATATAGACAGTGAACCACCATTAATAATATATAATATTCTTAGACGTTAGTATTTATAAAGCTACATTTGGTTATTTTAATGTTAGGGTTTACATCAAAAGTTGGAATCTTGGTAGTAAATGTGGCCTCGAATATTATACGAGAGGGAACCGTTTTAAGTCATTCTTCCATTCAATGGGCACTTAACATCCAAAGTACTTCTATCAACAAAAGATAGAGATGTTTTACTCGAGGAAGTTATTCCTTGTTTATAGTCGTTTTATATTCATCTTGCAGTAATAGAATGAAATAATGTTATACGCTTTCTGTCTTAAATTTCTATTCTTGAAATTACAATATAACAATCAAAAATTCGACGAATATTTTAATTCATTATATAATATTTACTTGCTTATGAAAAACTGTAGAATCAAATAATAATTAGCTATTGTATAAAAATATTGAATTATTGATACGTGTCATTGTTGAATCGTGGAGGGGAGGGAGGGGTTAGGTTTAAGGTAAGAAACGTTAAAAACAATCACATTCCTGTTGTTTGAATGTTATTTATTGTCACTGAATTGTTCGAGGTTGGTAAAACTGTTGGAGATTCCAAAGCTTCAAGTTTTTTAAGGAACAAACACAACGTTTCAACAGTTATAACACTCTTGTCGTCTTCATCTGTTACTTACATTTAAAACTAGTTTTTATTTTTTTTTAATAGTTTTAAATTTATGATTAGGTTAGTAACAGCTGAAAATGAGTGGAGTTTTATACAAATCGAAATTGTTTTATTTGTTTCTTTAAAAAACTTAAAGCTTTAGAATCTCCAACAATTTTATCAGTCAATCATATTCCAAATAAATTTTAGCACACTTTTGACCAGGCAATGTAAAGACTTAATGGATATTTTTAATAGCTTTGGAAACGAATAATAAGCATATACTTTTTATTTCAGTAGATATGTAATTTATTAAATAATCTACCAAATGGCCCTGGAGAACACACGTTTACATTAGATTTATTCAATGTTCAACAGTTCAAATAGTAAAAATACCTCAAACTATTAATATATTTTTTAGTGAAATACGTAAACAACCATTAATGTTGAAAACATTAAAAAGCACTGTCTGTTGAAATATAGCCACTAAATGCAACACCCATCCCTTCCAGTTTCGGTTTCAAGCCAGTTATTTACATCACCACCAGGTCTCACTTTTATTGATGAACTCCTTTCCTCAATTTGTACTCTCTCAGAAACCTTCTTTACATTTGAATTTATATTTCTCATTACCAAGAGACCTGTTTTCTGTCGAATATATTACATGTAAATTCCAATTTAATTTTGCTGATCATGGAAATATCCATTCCAACATATCTTTCAGGTCTGGTTCCTTTAAACTTGTTTACCTACGTAAAATATATTGCTACATTTTGTAAGTACTGGAAATATAAAAGTATATTTGAAAAATATATATATTCACTAAAAATACTATACATCCCTGATTAGGGTCCAAAACTAAACAAAGAATTGTGAATAAAACTGTCTAAATAAATAGTGCATTCAAGAACTGTAAATGAACTTTATAAATGGTGGCAAACCTACTAAAAGTATATAGTATATATGTTTGACATTTTTATATCTTAGAAAGGTGGAACAACATTGGATTTGAATACGAAACATAACACTTGCCAAAAAGGTTTATAGTTTAAGGTTTTCTTTAAGCATATACTTATGGTTTATTCCACAAAATATTCAACGCTATTCATAACTGAACTCAACGCTATGCAGTGTTCAATATTGAACTCTGCCGACCCATACGTGTACTGGCGGAGTGATAAAGTGAGAATTACTATGTTGTGTATTTATATGACACAGGCAACACTGAAGCGCTTTTAAATTATATATTTTAACATGTTTCCAACATGTACTATAAACTAAATTAGGACTCTAAACTATATCCTACAAAATAATTTATCGTCTTTAAACTGAAGCCCAGGAATTCGTTTACTACCGTAAATTTCGGAAATTCTTGTATCACTGCATTATTGCAGTAATAAATTTAAATACAAAATCTAAATAGTTGCAATAAATGATTTTTAAATTTAGTTTCATAAAAATTACTCACTATATCAAGAAACAAGTTATTTAGAGTTTAGTTCATAGTGATTTTCATTTTATAATAAATTTATTTTCTCATTTAATGGTATAGAAAATAAATATAGATATATAAGATGAAGTGCATTCAATTGCAGTAAAATTTGAGGTAATTTACACTCAAGTTAGCTTTGAATATTAGTTGTAAATTAGAATTATTCTTTACAAAGGATACTTAAAGCGACGATACTGTAATTTATGTAAAGTTTTATATAGTAGGGGCAAAGTTATTCCCAAACTATTGGCAGATTGAGTGTTTTTATTCTTGTAACACTATGGTATGCTTCTAATAGTTGGTTCTGATTAAATATTCAGTATTAATTGGTATTTTTATATTCACAACAGAATAAACATTTTTTCAGGAGGCACAGTGGTCTATCCAACTTATATGCCATTATAAAAAGCTGTAGAAATAAAAGTCAAGCTTGATCCAAAAGTCATCAATTAATTATAAAGCTTTAATAAATAATTTTGGATTAAAAAGGAGCGCTTGAAAATTGATTTAGAATGTTTGTATTCCTGATTGCTTGGTGGGTTTGTCTTAGCCAAGTACATAGCAGGATGTAATGTAAACTTTATCTTATCTCATTATTGTGTGTACGCAATATCACAAATTTAATTAGGGAATATCACACATTTTTGTAGTTAGGTTTCGTTAAATATGTTACCTGTTCAGGAGAGCTCAGTAAAAAAATAAAGCATTTTGAAATATCACTTACTCACTCAATCACTCAAGTAAGTCACGCATTCACTAACTTATTTATATTCCATTATTTTTGAAGCGACACAGCTTTTAAAATAATGTCAGGGGTCATAAAAAGGTTTCTCTGGTAAACTATTAGCAAATCATTTCTAACTTAAAAAATATATTTGATCAAATTTCAGTACCAAATTGATCATGATGGTATTTCGTCGATGTTCATGTAATTTAGTTTCTGTTATCTTAGATAAAAGAATTCTTATAAACTGTAAAATCTGTCTGCAAATGTGGGAATAAGTTCTTTGTTGACCTTTGAGTTACAGCATAAATAATTTAAAGAAAACTATAAAAATACAGTTTAGTATAATATAGAAATAGAGAAATATAGCATACTGAAAAACAAATATAAAAAAAACATATACAACACAAATTAGAAGAAGAAAATAATCCCTTTTCACTTATTAAAGTTCAGAATATTGTGTAAAATGTATTTAAAACAAACATACAAAAGGAACATACTGTGCTGAACCATATATTGTGTGTTGACATACAATAAAATACATTGCGAGGAAGTGAAGTGAGCAAGCCTTTTATATTAATATAATATAAATATAAAATATTTATATTGTATTATTATTTATTTACTATATATTACCTACAAAACGAAAAAACATACATAGAATAAATGAATGCAAATAATGCCTATTTTGTAAAAATAATTGAAACGATCAATCAACGTACTGCAGCTGGTCTTGTAAAAAAGTCAAAAGACCCCAACTGTTCTGATGAAGAATAATTGGTGAATTAATATTCATTTCCACGTCCAATTTTATACATCCATACCCACAATGTTGGTTGGCATCAATATTCATTCGCTTTGCTATGTGACATTTGCGACCAAAAGTTTGATTTAAATACATTCATAGGGTACTTAGATTTAAAACAGAATAAGTTGAGGACATGAATTGTTCACATTTCTGTTCCCATAACGGCTTACATGTTCAGCTGTAAATAATTTATGTTCACTTAACAATTAAATTTATTGTTATTTTATCACTTAAATGATAACACATTATTTTTACAATACCATTCATAATAGCCATGTTGACTTATAACTGTAGATGATTGATTAAGTATAACAAAGCAATTAGTATTGTTGTAAAAACTAATTTTACTGATAATTATTAACATTCCTACAGCTTTAGAACACAGGTGGTTTATTCAATTTTACCTTTTTGATATTAATTTCGGTAGCCGAAGAAAAAGCTATACGATATATAAAATATATATACTCCAAGACTGTTTTATGTGAGAGGTATATCCGGTTAGCATAATAAATTATTTAAGAAATACGTTCATAATCGGTGAACATACGTAGTATTTTAAAAGAATTAGGTATGCAAAATACCATCGTGGCAATGTCGGAGACTTAAAACCAGCAATATTATTCCATACACAGAGGGACTTATTATGGATGCTTATAAGTTCTACAGTGATTTATAAAAAACAAACAAACTGTGGAGTATTTCACAAACGACAGTGATATACATGAGTTCAACTCTGAATAAAAAATTTATTTTCTACAGTTTCATTATTCAGTAGAAAAAAAATTGTTTCAATCCTAACATTCGTTATCTGTTTTAAGTTATTTGACTCTATAATAAATACTCTTCGCTTGGCTATGAAATTGACAGTGTTTCTAAAATTGACTTGGACTAAAATATTTTCTGTGGTTTGGATTTTCATTTGTAGCCCCATTACACTAATATTACAAACCCTTTGTATCGAAAACTTGTAATTTGTATGTGCAACTAAGAATAAATAGTGTACCAATACAAACAATTAATTAGTAGAATTTCAAAGTTAGTTGTAAATATAAATATGTTTGAACAAATCATGGTTAATATAAATTTAATGTTTAACCCCTTACCGTCACTTTCTAGCCGTATAGTCTGATTTCATCCATTAAGTGATTCATTCACGGACGGATGGAGAAACGGTGGAAATAGCCCGTTATATATATATATATATATATATATATATATATATATATATATATATATATATATATATATATAAAATTTACAACCACAATAAAAATACATTATACAAAAATTCCTTGAACTGGCCAGATATATCTAAAAAATTAAATATTTCAATATTGTGCACTGTTTCAAATTTTTAATTCTTCCAGCTCGGCTAAACATCCAAAAATACGTCGACATATTTTGCATTATTGAAAAAAATGTTTTCACACAAAGAAAAAATGTTTGAAAACTAATAGATTATGTTAAACGTAACAATATTTATTATGGATTGATTTTGCCACCATTCTTCCTCA
This sequence comes from Stictocephala bisonia, assembly GCA_035578905.1. Taxonomy (NCBI): domain Eukaryota; kingdom Metazoa; phylum Arthropoda; class Insecta; order Hemiptera; family Membracidae; genus Stictocephala; species Stictocephala bisonia. The sequence goes on along the minus strand of JAQJVL010002372.1, from coordinate 25,831 downwards.
AACGTCATAATTTCGTTATCTATCCATCCTCTATCATCATGTTTACAATGCAGTGCTAAGATTTTATATTTATTGTTACTACTCCGTCACATGACCCAACTTCCAGCTTCCATAGTGTGCGGTTAACCTGTTAAATAATTACTTTAGTATATTTATGTCAACATCTTTAGTGTCTGGCTTTGTAATATACAGTACATATACTACATATAGTTTCGCTTTTAGTGGGGAGAGATACCCAATAAAGACACAGATCCCCTAGCCTGTTTAGAAAATTCCAATTTTCTTTGTTACGCTTATTTACAAATCAGTGGTCTACAAATTTAACTTAATACTACATATTATGGGACACCCCTTCATTCTTCGCGTGCCAACCCTATCCCTAGGATAGCCTGAGAAACCTCGACTTACGGACTCGGTTTGTGAGTATTTTGACTACAAATAATATTGTAGGTAAACTGACTCAAGTAAACTCCTAATACGTAAATTCATTTACAGAAGCTCACTCACTACAAAGACGTTACTACCTAATAATTTATATAAATAACACATTTTATTACGTAGCTTATTTCAAAAGTTTTAATCTTTTTGTCGTTTTCTTAACAGCTGATTATTTATCTTCATAACTTAAATAGCTTCCTTGGTTTACCATTGCATGTTTACAGTTTGTAGTGTAGCCTAACAGTCAGATCCGAGTAAAGCAACGCATATAAACCTAACACTGGAAAATACGTAACTTCCCAGTATTTCATGACGATTGGATGAATGTTACAGCAATGTAAAAAGAACAACATACATATACATGTGCAATAGTTTTTTATATATTTAAGCAAAAATTACACCGAATAAAATCAAACCGAATCTTTCTTACATTAAGAGTCATTAAATATGTTTTAAGATATACATTTTAATGAAACGGCAATATTGGAACTAGACTAATCCAGAGAAGTGATTCTCAGTATTGGTTAGATTAATGAGTAAATGTGTAAAAGTTACACAAGTTAACATTTAGTTAGGAAGAGAGGAACGCATAGTTTTGGCCATTAGTAACAGTTTTGGTGAAGTGAGAAAATGTATTCCTCACTTCACCAGAGAGAAAACGTCCATCAATAAAACTGAGAGCCCTACATTAATGTGTTGGCTGATTAATGAGGCCTGGTGAAGGGGGACACTTTATTTCCCTGATTACGTTTGAAGAATAAAATATGTTTTATTTTTTAAAAGATACAAAATTGTACAAATATGCATATGCATATTATATGTTTAGGAATATTATTATATACAACAACAAAATTGAACAAAGTACACAAGAAAATAAGTTAATGTTACATTATAAAATATACTTAATATATAGTATATTTAATACTTTGATCATTATTATTCCACAAATAATAACGATTATAATAAAAGAAGAATAAACAATCTTCTGTTATGACGCCTTATATATATATATATATATATATATATATATATATATATATATATATATATATATAAATTATTATAATCGTATTTAAACACAAAAAAAAACCACACACACACACACACACACACACACACACACACACACACACACACACACACACACACACACACACACACACACACACACACACACACACACGCACATGCACATGCACGAACACACGCGCTCATAGGCTACACATTCTAGTACAGTGGTATTGAAATACACGTACAGTGGTCAATATAACTTACACAACTCTAAACTGTATGTGTAAGTGTGGGCAAGTTGGTCGATTCCACTTTATGTATAATTGTTAATAGTTAACGCCTCAGTTTGATAACAGCCAATAAATAATATGTCCAAAAAAGTACAAGTGTGTCTTTTATTTCTTTGTAGGAAAAAAATTAATCATCACTCTTATATGATTCTGTCCACAACATAGAATTATTATATTGTACAATACACACATTCTAATACATTGCTCCCGTGTACACTTCCCGCTGTCCCAGATAGAACAGGGTCATTACTAACTTAATGAGATGCAGATAATGTAATTAACAGGCTAATTGCAATGTTGAGGTTACACCAGCATGTGAATATATATTATTATTATAGCATTGTAAATGTCGTATATTATAGATGCAACGTTTTAAATATTTTAGACGAAATTAAATACCTATACGTGCTTAAAACTGTACTATTAAGTATGTAAAAAATAATTTATTGTAAATAAAAGTGTTTAAAAATAACCTTTGATACAATTATTTAAATAGGTTTAATCACGTATGGCTAGGGATGGAAAATATTTTCAACATATTGATACATTAAAATATCGATATATCACAAACCAGATATCGATCTAACGATAATATCGAAAGAAAAATATCGATATATCGGGTAACCTATAAATCGAAGTTTAAATGATTTACCTGTTTAAAGTTATGCACTAACTTTTATTTCATGAAAAAAATGCACTAATGTTTTGCTATCACTATTTATAATAGCCAACTGAGAGTAAATATTAAATTCATTTAACTACATGAAACAAGTAGGGGTCTGCGGTGTTGAATGAAAAAAAATTCAAAATAATAATTATTATTATGTTAATTATAAAAGAATAATTTAATAATGATTTGTAAGGCGACTGGCTAGGCATCTTAGAGTCAGCGTTGCCAACTCGCACACAGATTAATTTACCCGTTCCACTCACTGGTCTACAATAAACAACATTTTAGTGCGTTTACCTCTCGTAAAAAACTAAATAAAGTTACTTTATTATATCAGTGCATATGTTGTACACATAAGAGGTAGTTTAAGTATGTTTTTTCGTATCATGATGATTTTGAGTAGAGAGAATAACGTCAATATTTAGTGAATATATATTTTGGACCAAACGAAAATGTCGATACTAATAATTATTGATATATCGACACATATTTATAGATATTTCCGATATATCGTTGCCATCCCTACTTATGGCTTAGTCATAAGTTTGTATGTCATTTACCTCGTACGTTTATGTTTGCTTTATTAAAGCATCATTAGAATGTATATATGTTAAGAATATGTAACATGACATGTTAGCCAATCATAGAACACGAAAAACATAAGCACAAAATGCACATATATATTACAATATAAGTACAAAATGCAGATATATATTACAATATAAGCAAAAGATGCACAAATATATTACAATATAAGCACAAAATGCACATATATATTACAATATAAGCCCAAAATGCACAAATAAATTACAATATAAGCCCAAAATGCACAAATATATTACAATATAAGCACAAAGTGCACATATATATTACAATATAAGACCAAAATGCTCAAATATATTACAATATAAGCCCAAAATGCACAAATATATTACAATATAAGCACAAAACGCACATATATATATATTACAATATAAGCACAAAATACACAAATATATTACAATATAAGTAAAAAATGCACAAATATATTACAATATAAGCACAAATTGCACAAATATATTACAATATAAGCACAAATATATTACAATATAAGTACAAAATGCACATATATATTACAATATAAGCAAAATATGCACAAATATATTACAATACAAGCACAAAATGCACATATATATATTCCAATATAAGCACAATATGCACAAATATATTGCAATATAAGCACAAAATGCAGATAATATATATTACAATATAAGCACACAATGCACAAATATATTACAATATAAGCACAAAATCCAGATATATATTACAATATAAGGACAAAATGCACATACATATTACAATATAAACACAAAATGCAAAAATATATTACAATATAAGTACAAAATGCAAAAATATATTACAATATAAGTACAAAATGCACAAATATATTACAATATAAGCACAAAATGCACAAATATATTACAATATAAGCACAAATTGCAGAAATAAATTACAATACAAGCACAAATTGCACAAATATATTACAATATAAGTACAAAATAAACAAATATATTACAATATAAGCACAAAATAGACAAATACAGTATCAGACCAGAGGGATTCATCAGGGTCTGAGGAAGGTGAGCGTGATTGACCGAAATCGATCACCATGATATTTGTGCATTTTGTGCTTATATTGTAATAAATTTGTGTTGTGTGACGTTTACTTGTACTGTATATGTACCAACTCGTATTATGCTAATTAAAAAACTATTAGTGTTTTGCGGAATTTACGAAGATGACTGTATTTCTCATAAAACATTTCCATTTATACTATTTCTTTATTTGTATGGATATAACTGTTGAAAAAAGTTAGAATGAACTGTTTCTAAAATTGAATTGGACTAAAAGTTTTTTTGTGGTTTTTATTTTCATTTGTTCCCCCCTTACGAACATATTACTTTTTTACTTTTGTATAGAACACTTGTAACTTGTACGTTTAACTGAAAATAACTACCAATAAAAATGAATTAGTAGAATTTCAATGTTGGTTGTAATTATAAATATATTTGACTTAATCATAGCTACTATAACTTGGTTTTAATAGTTTAATCCCCTTGGCTTTCTAGCCGTATAGTCTGATTTCATCCCTAAAGTGAATCATTCACGGAAGGACGGAGAAACGATGGATATAGCCCACTTTTATATATCATTTTATGAATAAAAATACAAACATAATTTCAAATATATACAACTAAAATACACCATATTGAATATGAAGATGTCCCCAACGTTTCGAGGTCAACAATCTATTCCATCATCTGGTGCCAAAGAACCTAATAATTAATAAGGTATGTCCCACAATTTAAGGCTTCATATCATATATTATGATATGATGCTAAACAACTTTAGTTTTCATTCTAGTTTTAACGTACAACAACACAATGCTTATCATCCGTTGCTTTGTAGACAACTCTTACTTGACTCTTCACATCGTTGTTTGATTAGAATATGTGAACAATAACACTATTGTAGCTAGAAAATTGGTTAACTACCACTACTAAATTCTCACAACTAAGCTACAGAAATTAATCACCTCCTATATTGTACGTAAAAGATGTTTCATGATGCTATGAGGATGGCCATCTTCAGAATGTCGGACATTAAATGTAACATGATAAGTAATTATGTCATGTTAAGTAATTGCTTTATTTGATGTTGCTATAATTACTCTTTAATGATTGAATTGTAAAGTGACTATTATGAAGATAAGCCCTCTGCCTTCTTACCACCCACAACACACCACTCCACCAATCACACATCGATACCATCATAAGTGTATGGGTAGGTAGGTAGGTAGGTAGGTAGGTAGGTAGGTAGGTAGGTAGGTAGGTAGGTGGGTCAACTCTTAATCCTCTCATCTCACTGTGCTGTACACAAAATTGTAAGTATTATTTTTAAAACCAATTGATAGGTAAAGAATAAGTTTTAACTAACACAACCAGAGTATTTTCGGACAACTGTCACCAGACAGCTAGTTTCTTGCATATGCAATGTTATGCACGAAGTAAAGTCCTGGTTACCTCGAGCTATCTATACTTAGGTGGTTAATATGATAAATAGTAGAAGCAATTTCATCCAGAGGTTTTGAAGCTTCATTATTGCTTCTTACAGTTTTAATTTTGACCAAATATTTAGGCTCGCTTAACTTTCAGACGCTTGTATTTTAAAAACTGAAATTTTAATTTATTTTAATTTTTTTTACTGAATGTTAAATGGAATAATTTAACACACTAAATCTCTTTAAATTATACTGCATACATTAGTGGCAGGAATAGGAATAAAATTAATTTTCATTATGATAAAACTATTTATTTCGAAGTAATGCAAGAAAGTGTAGAAAAGTTATATATTGATAATCCAGTTATAATAAGTTTTAGTACTGTACTAGCTCGTATGTCTCATCGATATCAGTTTTGAATAAATTTGTGTTCCTTTATCCGATAATTAGATAATTTTTGCTATTATATGATATTCATGATGAAATAAGCGTTAATATTTAATTTTAACACTAGAAACTTTTAGCATAATGTTTTACTTGGATCAAATGAAAATCTGATTTATATGCAATCAACAAATCTAAAGCTGCACCTTTACCACATCATATCATGTAATAAATGTATTTATAAGAACACGCAGATTTTTGTATTTTTTATGATAACTTTCAGTTGTTTAATATTCTTAAAAATGCAACAATTTTGCAGCTAAGTAGGCTTAAAATAAGCATTGAATTTGCTATAACTCTTTTGTTAAGAAGCAATTGAGATACTAAATGGCTAATTAAGGATACTTTAAGACTCTCAGAACAGGGTTCTTAATTAAGCGACTGAGTCCAGGATAAAGAGTGTTACAGATTTCATCTCAGTTTACATTTATTCTTCAAATTCATTAATTAACTTTGGCTGTTTATTGGATTGCAATAGATTTTTCTCAATACTTGTGTTAAGATATCTTGTGTAAATTTATATCAATATGAATAAAAATGAGATAACCTAAAAAACATCATATTACTAATCATTATCCTACTTCGTGATAATTTTTAACGAATTTATTGCTCAAATGTCCTGAACACAAGAAATAATTAGTCTATTAATTGGCATGTTTGTTTATCAATATATTATATGTACAAAGAACTTGTTATTTGTGCAATAATTTCCTTGCACTTTAATCAGTTTTGAAACAGTTATGTGTTTTTGAGCAATTTACAATTCAATATTTTAAAGTATTAACATTTTAAAATGATATCAAATAACTTGATATTCAGTACCTAAATGTGTCGCATAATTGATCATGTATTATTGATAATTGTAATTTTGCTGTAAAGCTAAAATATTTTTAATAAAAACATTATACAATCTAAGAATTTTACATCATTAAATTTAGTTAAATTGATTACAAGAAGACTATTTACGAAGTTATGATTGTTAGAAAAAAACTCTATAAGCATTTAAAATGTTTAGTATATATAATTCCATGTAATTATTAATGAGTATAAAGAGATCAAATTTGCGTTTAGATTTTGAACCCCAATTCCATATATCAGAAGTATCGGTAATGTATGAAGGATATGGAACAAAGGCAGTGTTAATCCTACATCCGTGCATCAAAACAGATACCAGATAATGCACGTTCTAACATGAATATCAAATCAAATCAAGTTTATTTTGCAAAGACATTGTAAAATGTATGGCAATTGTCATATTAAAAAAATTAAATTAATACATTCATACCACATTGAAAAATCATTAAAACATACATAATTTTCAGTCACTCATTCATTCATGCCTAATTCCCACTTCCGGTGCTGGTTGTCAGTCATCTGATTATGTGGTCTCACAGTTGCATGCAATATACTCTTCAGCACTATAAAATGCATGAGATGCTAAAAAGCGTTTGATACGAGTTTTTAACGCCTTGAGCGTTGGTGCATTTTTAATTGAGTCCGATAATTTGTTGACAAAACGAACGCCTGTGTGTGAGGACAAGCGTTCGTAGTTTACCGTCGTGTGGCTTCCAGTTCGGTAGTCATCTCTGTGTCTGGTTTCGTGCGCATGTATATCCTGCCCACTTACCATGGCACGTTTACTTATTGTTGTTGTTTCCAATATGTAATGGCATGGCAGTGTCAATATTTGCAGGTTTTTGCAAGCTTCTCTACAAGATTCTCTGATTAACTGTGCGATCTTGTAGATCGCATACATCTTGTAGAATCTTGTACATCTGATTAACTGATGTACAAGATTTAACTGTGCGATTATACTTATCGCTTGTTTTTGCAGTCTAAACGCTCTGCTGAACAGATAATAATAATAATAATAATAATAATATTCTTTATTGCCATAAACACAATACATTGTTGTATAGCATGCGTCACAATTAAGTCAAGTTAAACAAATAAATAGGTTAAAACAAATATATATATATATATATATATATATATATATATATATATATATATATATATATATATATGTATATATATATATATATATATATATATATATATATATATGTGTGTGTGTGTAATAGCCTACACAGGAGTCGTTGAAATGTTTGATTTTTAGTGCGCAGTCATCTCCAAAAACTCCGATACGCTATAGAAAGCTGCATTGACGAAGAAACGCCGCAATTTCCCCTCAAACAGTGTTCCGTTGGATTCGCCTCTTATATCTTCCGGTAACGCGTTGATCAGCTTGGCCCCTACTTCGGACGGCAGTGCTTCGTAAGCCTGGAGCCTATGCTGTCCGGTTCTGAGCATGTTCCTCCCCCTGGTGTTGTGATCATGCACGTCCCTTCCCCTTGTTAGTGTATATTTATTTTTACAGTATCGAACTGTTTCAAACATATAAAGGGACGGAAGTGTTAGCATGTTTAACATTTTAAAACTATTTCTGCAAGAATCTCTAAATCCCAATTTTGCAATAATTCTCACAGCCTTTTTTTGTAAAATAAAACATCTCAAAAAATTAAATCGTGCACAACCCCCCCACAACGTAATTCCATACGTTGTGACCTATTGTCCACCGTAATTCCAGATTATTTGTTGAAGCTCCCCACAGCACAACACCGTAGGTGAGATGAGGGTAAATCAAGCGCATAATACGCCATTATCAGAACCTGAGTTGGGCAGAATTTGGTTAAAGTTCTCAAGACATAAATGCTTTAGGACAATCTTGAGCAAACATGCCAAATTCCCACTTCCGGCGCCGTTTGTCAGTCATCTGATTATGTGGCCTCCCAGTTGCATGCCATATACTCGTCAGCACTATAAAATACACGAGACGCTACAAAAGCGTTTGAGACGAGTTAGGTTGTGTTTATTTAAGAACTGAATCATTCTAATTAAAAATAGTTTTCAAAGACTTTGTGAATACTGGCACAATTGAGGCAGGCCTATAATTATTTGTGCAATAAAGGCCATTTTACTTAAAAATTGGACACACTTTTGCAATTTTTAGGAGTGAGGGAAAAACTCTATGTTCAAAAGATAAGTTTATCAATTTTGTCAAAGGTGAAATATCATATTTTGAAAATTTTGTTACAAGCCACAAGGACATCAAATTTATATCGTTTGACTTTTTGGCTAGAAGCTGCTAGATAATTTTATCGAGCTCTTCTTCAACAACCGGAGTTAGTACCATTGAGGTAACTTGTCTCCGCAGATGCGAATGGGTTTCTTGTGGAGTTAATGGTCGGTCTCGTAGCTCACAAGCAACAGACGTGAAGAATCTGTTAAACTCATTCGCCACCTCGGTCCTGTCCTCCACAAGTCTTTCCTCAATTTTAACTTTTATTTGTTTCGATTCTTTCTGCTTATTGTTCATGATGTTCCAGACAGTTTTGGAAATATTTTTAAAAGAATTTATTGCTTCTTTTGTGGCTTGAATAAACTTCCGTGAATTCTTTTATAATTTTGGTAAAATACTTTGAAATGTTTATTTGCGTTTGTTTTGTTAATTTCGGAGAAAAGTTTGAGTTTTTCTCTCGAAACTAAAATTCCTTTGGTCATCCATTTGTTACTTGCCTTTTTGGGTAAAGCATTAATATTTTTTGTGGGACAGTATGCATTTAAGTAAACATTCATGCAGTCTGAAAATGATTTAAAATTATTTTCAAATGACTGATATGAATCTATGAATTCCCACTTTTCTTTGGAAATAGAAGCGTTGAGGACAGTAGTGTTACTTGGCCTTAAGTCTCTTATTGTTTTTGAAATGTTGGGCTCCCTTTCGATTTTATCCCCGCTAATTACAGCCTGTTAGTCGTAGTCATCTAAAATCGCTGTATTGACCACGTACACTGCGACACTTGATACATTAGTGATAACGCTATCGATAGCAGTACGCGTCGTTCCTGACACCCGCGTTGGTGTCTTGATTAACAACTCGAGGCTAAACGTTCCTAGCAAATCAACAAATCTTTTGGTGGATGTAGAATTGTCGTCCAACGCGTCAATTTAAGATATTTCAGACTTTTGTGTGTGAAATTTTATTTTGACTGCTTCGAAGTCCTTTTCGATCACTTCATTGACAGTGAACGTATCGGAAGCATAGTTTCGTTTTGCAAAAATTGCAACTCCTCATCCTTTGGAGAGTTGACGACAAAATGAACTGGCTAAACTGAAATTAGGAATATATAGCGCATTTTCATTCATGTCGTATTATAAAATCAAGTACGTTGTTTGAGACACATATGTAGGGATACTTTAATTAATAAAAAAAGATGCACTCATCAATAGAAAAATGTTCGTAGGAATGTTGTTTAAAGGCGAATTCGGCAAATAACTGGACAACCTCTATAAAGTCATTTGGTGATAAATGACCAACAGTATTTTTGTATGGGAATGTGTTATAAGAAAAATTAAAAGTATAATCATAAATATTGGCATTAAAGGCAAAGGAAGAGGAAGGAAAATGAAATATTCCAATATAGAGAACCATCAATCCATAATATTAACAAAGAATCCTCTAGTTATACATGAACTCAGGATATTGAAACATGTATTGCCAAAGACTACTAGTGTAAATACGTTGTTTCAGACAGCAATATTGCAGCGATTCATAAAGTAAACTAAGTACAGTACTGGTAAATAATCTGAATTGGAAAGTTTAGCTCCCCCCGTGTTTACTGTTTGACACACGGTTATTTGAGTTTGGTAAATCCCATGTAATGAGTAACTGATACTGGGAGACTGGTCATTGACGAGGTCATACAGTCATAGAGATTATCAGCTTTGATGAGGGTTCACATTTGAAAAGTAAGAACCAATATGTAGTTGTAGGTTATGCTCTGGCACTGCGGCCACTAATACGATTACTATTATACATCTAATGTCTTTTACATTTTAAAATAACTTATAAAATAACACGTAATATTCACTTATATCAATACCTTGTAAATTTGTTGAACTTTTGAGAATAAAAGTGTTGTTGTAAGAAATAACTTTAAGAACTTGGACTCAACCTTAATCTTTGCTTTCAGAAGATAAATATTTACGTAAGTTCTCTGTTGCCTGGAAAGTTATATATTATGTAATTATATAGTAAATTATTTGCCCAAAAAATATTTCTATAAAAACTAAAATTATTCTGGCAATATTCATTATTGTTATGTTATGGATAGGAAAATATATCCCAGAGTTACAATATTAAATTCTAATTCTAATTTTCTACAGGTATTAAAAATAATCTATGATTCAGAAATAAGAATGTAGGTAACTTAAATTATGTTTAATTCAATGTAAGTTATGTTATCCATCAAGGAGCTTAAATGACAGTCAGGAAACCTGAGTTCAGTATCGTTTTATCAAAGTAAACGTAAAATTTAAGATAAGCTTTCTTCATCATCTGCCAGTTCTAACAATAAACTAATAATTTCTACAGAAGTATTTGTATTTGATACAGTTTTTAAGAAAAGTTTCTAGAAACAGCTTTGAAGTATGCGATTTAATAAATACCTTCGTATATATGTTAATAGGCTAATTGTATCGTTTTGTTGGTAGTCTTATTTTGAGAAAAGTTTATAGAAGCAGCGTTGCTGTATGCGACCTTCGTATATATGTTAATAGACTAAGTCTATCGTTTTGTTAGTAGTCTCATTTTAAACTGTTGATGAGCTTTTATGGTGAACAGTTTTGTATGAACTAGGCAAGGCAATGTACATTGAAGTTTGTCTGTCACTTTGAGATGAAGAATGTATTCCCTTTGGAGAAGGAAGATTTAATTTGAATCAGTTTGAAATTTGCCAAAGATAAGGCAGGCCCTATCTAAAATATTTATTTTTGAATATAAAACACTATACTCCAGTCTGAAATTTTATAAAGCTTTAACAGCGTTCTAAACACTAGCTGTATGCTTTGAACCTACAATAATATAACTTATTTTTACTTATCTTTTTCACCATAAGATTTTTTTTCATGAAGTGATGCAAAATCGACAGTACCTTCTCTGTAGAAACAATTACCGATGAAACATAAGGCTTTTGTTTTAGTAAGGACAATGCAACAAACTTTAACTGCTGGAACATTCAACATGATGGAAAACAAACACAGTTTAAAGGTAAAACAAACAAGATAAGTTATCAGATAATTATCAGATAGACATAACAAATGTTTATAGTAGTTTACCCAGCATACCAATGGTGTATTAGCCGTTCCAGGGATCATCATTGAAGTAAGTCGTTTCACAAGACACAATTACACCACAGCGTCGTAAACAATTAAACATGATTGTTGAACTTTGTTATAATTACTATACTAAGTTAACTTTTATAACTATCGGGGAAAACCTTTTATAGACCTTTTTACCGTGCTTAAATAGCACAATTTTAAATATTACACAAAAAGTACAGGTTTATTTCAAATAAAAAGTAAAAAAGTTCGATAAGTTTTCATATTGAATACGAGGTTAGGAACCCTATATATCCCATTTACATACATACAACTCTGTCATCACGATACCAGATGTTCTATGCATTTAAATACATGTACGGCATACAGTTTAGTCATGAAAATGCACGCTGAGCTCAGTTATTAGTGCATAACCAATTTTTATATACAGTGAAATACACAAATAAAAAAATTGGTTATTTGTGCTAGTCGTCCTATATAAGGGTTAAAGTTAGTTTGATAAATTATATATGAATAATTATCTATTACAACAGTTAATTGTTTGTTGCTCAAGCAGTTGACGGTACTGCACTAACGTAATCACTTGGCAATGCAGTTATGCATGCTGCATGTGACGTCAACATAGCAATTAGTCTGTATGTAACAGTACCTACATCTCATTAGGTAGGCACAGAGCAATTAGTCTGTATGTAACAGTACCTACATCTCATTAGGTACGCACAGACTTTGGAGTTGCGAGAAGTAAGGTACGTTATATTTGGGCAAAAATATTGCATGCAACTTATGTGATGTTTTTAAATGCCTTATATTAATAGCTTGAAGATAGTATTTTTTTTTTAACTGTAATTTGATAAGATTTATTATCTACTAACACGGAACCATCATAAAAAACTACTGTTAATTTGGGAAAATATGGTAATATGTTACAAATAATAATTAAGATTAAAGCCCACTCCTGGGATGCATCATCAGTCTGAAACATTCATTATGAAAACAGATGTTTTGTACTGTAACAAGGAATCACCTTAAATAATTGACTTGTCTAAGTTTAAGGACCTTATTGCTAGGACTATTATAACAAGGGCTAAACTATTTATATAGTGAGGGCCTTGTGGTGACCACTCCATGGCAAATGGTGGGGTAGTGACGTCGTGTGGCTGTTAGATTTCTTAGTTAACTAGATTGCCGAGTGTACGCGGTGCCAAGTCGTATTTATAAAATTCATAAAAATAAACAAAAAATAATATTAAATAAGTTTAATATTCTTCTAAGCAATAATAATTTTAATAATAATAATCTTTATCGTCTCCACTAAATAAATAAGTTTTAGACATACAATATATAAAATAGTAAATTAATATAAAATAAATATAATATAAAGATAAAATAAAATATTAAATAGGAAAAAAAATAGTTGATAATATTCTTACAGTTATAGACATTTAAAATCTTCAGTTCGATATAGACAGTTTTTGGTCAAGTAATTTTTAAAAATTTTCTTGAAAGTATATTATTTTACATTTCTTATATGTATTAATTTATTAAACACTTTGATTGGATTGTTTTCAAAACTATGTATTAATTTATAATGTGTCTAATAATTTCTTCTCATATTAGCCGTTTCTTATATATTAGTTATGTTAGTTATATTAGTTTCTTATATATTAGTTATGCAAACTCTTTTGAATTTTAAATTTGGAAATATTATGTTTGATATATAATAAGAAGTGGAAAACATATAAAGAAAGTAAAGAAGTTATTTAAAGTTCTTGAAAGAATGGTTTACAGCTTGCCTTTTAGGGAATATTGTTTATTGTTCTGATGGCCTGTTTTTTCTAATTTAAAGCACCAGAACTGTTACCCTAGAGTAGAGTAAAGTAAGATAAGTAACTATGGATGAATGAACGGTATACAGTACTACTAATAAAATATCTTTATTTACATGATGTTTTAATTATTCGTAGAGCAAACATTCCTTTTGATATTTAATCTGTATGGGCGTTCCAGGTATAATATGTGAGTCAATCATTACTCCTAAAAATTTCGGTTTTGTAGTTTGTTTTTTTTTTTATCCAACGAAAATACTATATCCTGTGTTTGATTTGTATTGATCGTTAATTTATTTTCTGAACACCACTTGATAACAATTTGGGATTCTTCTTCACATAAATGATTGTAACTTAACCCATGCATAAGTGAGATATTATCGGCATATAAAAAGATTTTAGTATACTGATCTATTATACAATTTGCTAAATAATTTTTTTCAGTAGAAACATTTCTAAGAAAGTGATTTTAAAATGTTCTCTAAGAAAAAAATCTTTATTCTTATTATTTTTGAAAATCAATTAATTATCTAATCATAGAATATTCACTTAATTAGGTAGTGATTAGCTATATTTAATGTTAACAATAACATTCGCATGTGACATTTCTCTAGGTAAGCCAATTGGTTCTTGCTATGGATAGAGCTACCTCATAGAATTTATATTCATAAATAGATTGGCTTACAATAAACTTATTTTAATCATATATATTAAATTTGCTAGTGATTAAAAAATCAAGTATGTCGCAGTATTTTATTTTTATTTTTCTAATCCATATTTATTATAATCTTTTGATCTATTATGTATTTAAGTTGTGTTGGCACTTGGCTCGTAACTTGGTAATTACTCTATTTTTTATGTCAACAATCAACTTGAACAGAGTTATTAGAATATATATTTACTTCGGTAGTTTTTCTGCCGAAAATTGTTATCATACCAAATTTCTTCATAGAACTTAAGATGTACTACTATAGACACTACATTCTTTCAATATTCAAGCATGAAAGAGTGAAAGCATGCGCCCGCACCTTTTTCTATACAGGTGTTCATCAACTAATGGCCACAAACCAAAAACCTCCGAATGCTTTTCCTGGTTATTGCCTTGCAGATATTAATAGATTTCATAAAACGTATTTTAAAAAAACCTGGCTTTATTTTAGCATATTTGGAGAATTTAATTCAAATAATTTAATATTTGGGATCTATAATCAATGTACTGATGATTAAAGAATAGTCAACACCAAAGAAAAATTCAAATCTTTTATATAAGGAAGAATTTGGTTCAAAAATAATTGTAATAATATTTCCTACAGTATCTCTCTATAACTCATATTATATTCCATCATTCGTAAATATTAAAGTGTTCCGTAATGTCTATTTATTGGATATTTTAACTGTAGTATTTACCATTTAAATACAAGCTCTATTAAAATCAAGAAGTTACCGAAGTTTCATTATTATGGTGTTGTTTTTCTGAATCATTTTGACAAATGTATTAAAGTTGAATTACCTTCAACTTACCAGTGAACCTGGAAATCCTGTTGGCATAAAAGCGAAACGCGTAATCCAATAGGCTTTTTGGGATAACTCGCAGATTGCAGGTAATTAACCTTTAATACAAGTCTCCAAAGGCCTATAACTTAATATGCATGATACCATCCACTCACTTAACAATATTACCCATCTGAGAAATATACTTTTACCACACAACATTTCTCCTCTTCCTCGTAGAGGTTGTTTACTTCTATGGATTCTAAAACATAAAATAACAATGTTAAATTAATCATTTAAATTCACTTAATTACATCTATGGATTATTTTCCTGATGGTATCAAATTTGTATTACAAAGCTAACGTCCAGTTTTGGGGTAGAACGTGGGCCAGAAAGTTATTTATAAGAAAACTGTTATAGTTGTATTGGGTGATCGGTGTGTGCATATGAGCTAACCTCCCTCCCCACCGCAAAATAATAATTTAACAACTTATTTATTATTTTCTTTTTTAAAAGTGAACCCTAAATTATAGATACAACATACATGGTTCTTGGCACTTTATTACCAATATTACAGATTATTCGAATCATATCCACAATTTTTATGACCTTAAAATTAGCAAATCATATATTCATAAGCATAAAATAAATGTTGGTACAAATTCTTATCTCATTCAAATATGTGTTCAATTTACTTCATGACGATATATTCATGTGATATTTAATCCTAAGTTTTTTTTTACTGAAATGTATATACTTTAAACAATGATATTTTACTCAGGAAATACCTGCAAAATCATTACTACAAAATCATTAGTAACAATACCACTTTACGTGTATGGGTGGGTGGGTGGGTCAATACCGCTGTACATGTATGGGTGGATGGGTGGGTCAATACCGCTGTATGTGTATGGGTAGGTGGTAGGGTAGGTTCAATACCAAGAAAGAGGAGGTTGGCCCACCTTCTATGTTGCAGTGGTGCCTATAGTGAAAAATAAAAGCTCAAATTTACTTACGTACAAAACAACAAATAAGTTTCATTTATATTGTAACAATGTTTTATTTCATTAATTTTAGAAAAAATGAAAATATTAGTAAAAAATATTTGCAATAGAAAATTAGTTCAAATTCAATTTAAATTTTGCAGTTTTTCTTGCAATCATTACTACAAAATCATTAATA
Organism: Stictocephala bisonia; assembly: GCA_035578905.1. Taxonomy (NCBI): domain Eukaryota; kingdom Metazoa; phylum Arthropoda; class Insecta; order Hemiptera; family Membracidae; genus Stictocephala; species Stictocephala bisonia. Next base: position 9,255 of record JAQJVL010002372.1, on the reverse strand, counting down.
AACTGTTACTACAAAATCATTACTACAAAAATGCACTTACTACAAAATCATTACTACAAAAATGCAGTTACTACAAAATCATTAATAAACTGTTAGTAGGTAAACAGTTTAATTTTGTACATAATGAAGTCGTTTTAGACATTTTTGTGTGTAGAAAATTGAAAGCGAATAACTCCATTGAAGTTCTATATAATATAGTGTTTTGAGTAAAAGTTTACTGAGATTGAAATATTTAGTCAGCAATGAATGGAGTTTGAAACTAATGGAAAACTTTGATTAATTACGATGTAAAGACATTAATAATAAATACCTACCATGACCCCGTTACTCCGTCCTTCAATCGTTTTACGGCTGAGCCACTTTATACATACAAAGCTGGTGCTCCTTGAGGCCAAACATGTTATCCATTAATGAAAGCCAGTAACAATAGGGATTTATTATTAATAGTGTCTTTAGGAAAAAACATTGCGGGAAGTAGTTATTTGCTCTAACCGTAAACAACATCCTGCACAGTTTAATAACTCTCTTCAACCCCTTCCAAGGCGTTCGAATGTCCTTTAGCGGCTTTCCATCTAAACACTACGTAGTTCAAATAGTTGAATGGTACTGTACATTGAAAAACAATGGCATATATATTGTAAACGCTTTCACAACAACGTTATTTTTTCCATAGATGTTTGATAATTTAATATTTTTTAATTATTGTGTTCCATTAAGTATAAATTTTGATCAGAATAATTTACTTAAAACCGTTAAATAGTGGATAAATAATATTAATCAAATGATTTATTTTGAAATTCAAATAGCCGCTACTTTGGAAAGGGTAAATATTTCGATATACAGTTTGCGACAGTTAATTTATCTTGAATAGACCTTTCTTTTGATACCAAACCCGACCTAGGCTTACTTTGAATGTTTTTGTTCAACTCCTTGTGGGCCGTCCCCCTGAAAACATGTCACTAATGACGTAAAAAGTGTGTTCTTAGTAACCATGATCATGTACAACATTTCACTCCTAAAAGTGAAGTCACATAAAACTTGTGAATGCGTTTCCATATATTTTTCAACCAGTATTTATTATTGTTAATATTTTGAATAAATGAACCTCTTTAATGAAGTAATAATGAAAGAAGTAATAATTATTGCCAATACTAATAATTTACTAGTAGTAAAAGCAAAACTTTGTTCTGGATGAAACGTAAATTTATGTCATTAATCATTAAAGCATTTATAAAGGAAGTTTATGTATGACCATTTCATATAATTGAGGTACTTCAAAAACTTGAGAGTTAGCACGCTGGAAAAACAGGTTTTTATTATTTTCTCATGTCTTATTTTGTTTTAAATAAAATCACCACCTGTCATCAATACGTTGGTCGTTTATTCAATCCTATTACAACAACTATTTGTGATTAAATAACCACTACGTTGTTTGTAATATTGAAAAAATATTTTGCCATCGTATACCAGGTGATAATATTGAAAGATTATTGTTGAATTAAAACATCCTTAGTATATTATTTATGCAACAATCAATTTCTAATGCCTTTGTAGTATTAAACCCTGAATATAATATTACCAACCTTTCCAAATATATTTCCAACGTTGCAAAGGTCTGAGTAACGCATGTGAATCCCAACACATTTAATTAACACAATAAACAACTCATCAAAAGTAAATGAAACACTTGTTTCACAATATATTAAAGTTAATAGATTGTTAAATATTTGTTTAACTAAACAATGAAATGAATACCAACCTTACACAACACAGAATGTGTAAAATAACTGAAAACACCAATATAAGATATTTTCCAGTCATAACAAGAGAAGTTTTAAATATAAAAGAAATCTTTTCAGGTATCATGCACCTAATTATTGATCAATTGTTTGTCATTTCACTGTAATGGATAATACTCCGTTAGGAAGGCTACATATATTTTCGTAAACTTCGCTATCCAGTTCACATGGGCCTGGAGGCATGTCTGTGAACTTTATTCAACGAGTGAAGTTTCGACCGTTAGCTCAGTTGGGGATTTCAACCCTGGAACTTTGCCTCCGCATTCTGAAGCCTAAGCTGCTGAGCCACAACGACGGCAACAACATTGTGATATCCTAAAAAACTGAGTTGATTATAATTTGAATGTAACAAATTTTTTGAAGCAAAATGTTGTAATTTTCTCAAAATCCCTATGCAGACCGGAATCCCCCATCCTCTGATTCGTGAGAATTTGAATTCACTATATGAAAAATCTTGCAAAGTAATCAAATTCTAAAACCAAGTTGAAAATATGATTATATTCTAACACTTATCTGTACAGACTGAGGATAAATTGAAAAAATAAACCAAAACTATATGAAATTTATTCAAATTTACAGATAAGTGTGCAGATAATAATGTATATATACCCAATAGTTACATATATTCAGTAATTCCATGTATTTTATTGAACGATATAGAAAAAGGAACAACCAGCGATAATAATATGGAGAAAATGTCAAACTTCAAAGGACATTTTTATAAAGTTCATTGGACTAGTTTCTTGTATTTTGATCCCATGGAAATACAAAACTAGGAGTCAACCCAGTTATTTATAAAATGTATAGTGATTAATACAAAGCATATTCTTACTTAAATAATAATGAGGATATTTTTCAGGTCATCCTATGTAGGAATGGCATTACAAAAGATTTTTATAAAAGGTTCTAAAGTCACCTAATACATCAAAAGATTGATCAAGTTTAGAATATAAATTTCTTTATTTTTTTCTAAATTGTTGGTGAATAAATAAGTATTTAAAATAAAATGTTTGTTTTTTCTGCATATTTTACTAACCCTGTCTATAACCCCTAACCTTCTAAAGAGTTCATCTCCAAACTTCTAAAGAATTTTGGATGAAATTAAATTCTTACGTATTTTCTAAGAAAAACATAGCTAAACTACCGTACAGCTATGTTAATTGTTAAAGATAAAAATAAATGTCGTATAAGGAAAAAATAACAAAATAAAATAGATGCATAGAGTTATCCTGCTAAAAGTATATTGTAATCATGCAGGGTGCTCAAAAATTGAGGGACAATATTTTGGGATACGGTTTAAGAAGTAAAAATAAACGTAAAAGTTCCTCTAGCACTATGATCTATCTCACTTCGTTTACCGTACAAAAAACACACAAACAGACAGACAGACGCTAAACGAAGCGATATAAACCGTAGTGCTAGAGGAACTTGTATGTTTATTTTTACTTGCTATACCTTATCCCAAAATATTGCTCCAAATTGTTTAACACCCTGTATAAACAGTAAAAATAAAACTGTCCAAAAATATTAGTTATATTTTTGTTCAGTTGTTATATCGTAATATAGGTTTTGTTATTACGATAATAAACTCATGTTTTTATATTTACTTGTACATTTATATGGGAACGTTATTGGTAAAAATAAAAAGCACATTTTATTCGTTGACTTTTTTGCCTAGAAAATTCATTAAACATTGGCTTGAAGGGATGTATAAGTTTTATAATTATAAGTTTCTTTATCCCCTACTGTAGTTCCAAACTCCTTAATCAACTTTTGTTTTTCTTTAACTGTAACACAAGTAAATTTATCTTATATAGCCTTCTAAATGAAAGCAAAGAAACTAAAAATAGTGAAAAATATTTAAAATGATAAAAAGTCAAAATAGAAAAAACAACAATTCCAAGAAAAAAAATCATCTGAAAGTATGATTCATGTTGAAATAAATATAGTCTCGTATTATATAGCTAGTTATATTATCCAAAACGATTTCCAAAATATTTTATAATACAAATGGGTAACGAATAAAATTATGGCGACATTTTAAAACATAATTGTTTTAGCAGAATTTATATTAAAGTAGCTTTTGTTTCTTTGAATACCCAAATCATTTATTTCAGATTTATTATTGAAAGTATAGACGTTACACGTCAGGATTATTTTTAAAGTAAAAAGCCCATGTCTTGGTTTTACAAATCTTGTAAAAGATTTGTAAGACAAAAAAAAACAAAATTGATAACGTAAAATTCTTGTTTGAGATGCAAATAATATGCATGAAGGCTTTTGAAACGAGCAAACATTACAATTACAAAGTAATTTTAGTTAATGGGTAATCACAGGATTTCATTATTTCCATAGTCAAATTTAATCTACCACTTTGCTCTATAATGACTTAATTCACAGATTAATTTAGTAAATGTCATTGTTCCGTACTTAGTACTAGATATTGTACATATAGTTAGTTGTAATTCATAATTAATTAATTTAAAAAATTGTTCCTCTTATGCATAAATTGTTATTCACATACTCAAATTTATTCACCTGTTACTATACTGAAATTTAAATAATATTACTGGCCTATATGCACATGCACTTGCCAAAAGTCAAATATCAGGTGACATTGTCTAACCCTTGTAACCGGTGGTGTGAACCCCATCAACACGCTTCACCCGTATCCTAAAATTAAATCACCAGTTGAACTCATGATGCTACGCAGAACGGTTCGCTCGGCGTCGCGATTGCCGTGACCTCTCTTATAGTGACCTCTCTTTTGGTTTCATTAGTCAGTGATCGTGTTTTTTTGTCTCTCAATCTCTCTACTCTCAATTTACTCCGCATTTAATTCAAGGCAAACTCTAACAGTGTTGTGGTGTGCTCAAAAGTGACCGCTGGACAACATCGACACCCCAGGCCTGGTGGATCCATCTCTACGGTCATCTCAACTCTCATCTTCTCAGTTCTTCGCTCCAAGATATGTACTATCTCCTCTAAAAGGTACAGTTGGTTCCTTTTCATTATAGTTGGTCCTCCGAAAAGGCAATAAGCTTTAAAAATCTCTCAAAACGCCCTCAATACTAAATAGTCATACATTATGCAATATTTGTAAAAACATTTTTTAAACCTAACAATTTGTATTATGACATTCATCATTTGCGTACCTATGATATCTTAGCTTCACTTATTTATTGTATCATATTAGTTTTATAAATTAAGTGACTTTTGATTGAAACTTTTCATAAATACAGTATATTTTTTGAAGTACAAAAAAACAACAGGTCCAAATCATAAAGAAAACTGTGAACGTTTTATGTAAATAATTTAAGAATACATACTAAATAATTATAAAATATATAAAGTATAAAGTATAGAATAAATCTAGCACAACAATAAATATTACACATATATTCCACTGTATGTTTATAGGTGGGTAGGTGGGTCAATGCCACTGTTTGTGTATGGTTGGGTATGTGGGTCAATACTACTTCATGTGCATATATACATAATTATTTGATTTGCATACATACTAAACTAACCCCACCTAAAATTGTTGTGAAAAAATATAATTCTTACTTAAGCAATTGCCATAGAAAGTAATGCTTGCTGTAAGCATTAAATATTTTTTCTGTTATATTAAAATTTTACTCGGCAGGTCACATAGGCCTGCTGCAGGGCTGTGCGTAATCTTCATTCAACGAGTGAAGTACAGACAGTTAGTTCACCTGAGGACTCGAACCTTGGACAGAGATCTCCACAATCCGAAGCCATAGCCACCACACCGTCGGTACGTATGAGGAAGAACAAATTGTACAAAAGAAAATACTTCTATATTGTTATCTTTATACAATGACATCATTATTGCATCATTATAAAAACAGTAAGTTTTGACTAAAACTATTCATTGGATAAGTTTTTAAAAATTACATTGGATTGCACCTACACTGTTTGGCAAATAAATACTATCCCAGCTTGTCCCTTAAAGTTCAACATTAAATTATACGTAGAAGCATTAAATTGAAAGAAAAAAAAAATGACTAGGAATAGTTAGTTTACCAAACGAAAAACTACTAGGAGCTAGATCGTCAGCAGATAACTTCCTACCTATGTCAGGTACCAACATAAAATCACCAAATCTCAAGGGCAGTCTGTCTCTTTACTTTTATGATCGTGGGACTTAGACATAGTCTTATAGTTTAGTTTTTGATTTGTGAAAAACATATCAGAGTATGAGAAAACAGAAGTTTATTTTTTAATTGCGCTATGTTTAGGTACGCTAAAAAAGTACATTCAAATAATGCTACTGTACTGTATATTCATTATTAATAATTGAATTGTTTTGAAAAACATATTAATGATAGTTAAAACATAAATGATTAAGACAAGGTACGCCTTATAACTAAGTTATTTATTAGCTAGTATTAAGTAATTGAGAAAGATATAATAAAATCATTCGTTACATCTCAATTATCTATATTGGTTGAACATCTTAGCCTATTACTTAACCACTAAAACAATTGTTAGTAACTGAAGAAACAACTTAGATTGACAGTGTCTAACAGTTAAATCAGTTAGTTAAGTCGTCTGGCTTTCTACTTAATTAAAGCTCATACTTGTAGAAGGCTTGTAACTATCTACATTGGAAATCAATTTAGCTAACATTTTAAAACTAAAAATACTGTTGGGTATCTTTCTAATTTAGTGTATTTATATGTGCGTGATACATTCACTAGTTCTAAATAAAAAACACCTGGATTAACTTTCAACATTTAAATCTTTAATATAAACAATGTTTATTATTGTATTAAAAATATAACATTTTAAAATTTGTCTGAGTACATTTTTTTGTATCGTACTGAAATTACTAAAACTGTATTATTTCGTTTACGAAAATTACTGTTTAGTTTCTCTTTGATATAAATAAAAATATTATTATTTTGTACATCCATGTACAAATTTATTTACTAGTTAAATTCTCCTATAGTTAAAAGCAATGTGACTTATATAAGTTGTATGAGCTGACCCAGTAACTAAAGGGTTCTAAACAAACTATAAAGATTTAGTGGTGCACCTGCCAGGTTAATTACCATTATGCATCTTATCTATAGTGTATTCCTCAGCGAGAAACTTCAAGTTATTACTTTGAGCTTTATTTCTACGGCAACTATACCATACCTTTGAAATATTATTTTATTCCTCTTAAAATTATTTTAGGATTAGAAAATTGATTAGTAACTAATAATCAAAACATACTAAAATGCGTTTGAAAAGATTTAAATTATTATCTTAATATTAAACATTTTTACTATCTTTTAGTTCTTAAAAACAGAGATACACAGAAAAGAATATTCGTAAATAAAAGAATGAGATCTTTACCAACAAAATTAAAATACATAATTTCTAAATTACTTTATAATAAAGAATTTTTCTTTATTATAAATTTACTTTATAATAAAATAGGAATACATCCTTTGTAAGTTATAAAAAACCTGACTAAAATTGAGAAAATTTCTTGGGGAGAGTAACAAATTAAATTATTTCTAATTCCGTTGAACCACGTTCATGTTTGAAGTGCTTGAGCCTCGGTGTAACATTTGACTCTTGACGAGACGTAAGCAGAATTAAACATTTTAAATTTTAAAATATAAAAAACATAAACATATGAAAATAACTTAGTTTTGTAATCCTTCAGTATTACTGCTACTTTACTAAACATACTATATTGCTATGGGTCCAAATTGTCTTAGCAAAATAACTCACACCTGCCTGGGAGTTGGACGAATTCAAAATAAATTGTATTTTTATTTTATTTACTTTCAGACACTTGAATGTTTTTACTAACCGCTAATATATTTTATACCTCGAAATACGTATTAAAATAATTTACAATTAATTACTTATTTGCAGTGGTGATTGAATTTGTAGTAACATGTTTTGTGTCCTGGTTAAGAATCACAAGAATAACGTCATAAATATATTATTTCTATATTTCAATCACTTATAGTTATTTATTAGTGTATCAAAATTTTGTTTTAATATTTAACATACCATCCCTAGAAGGTTAATATTTAATAATAACTTTGGTTATAAGAAAGTAACACCACATCAAAATTACATAAAAATGGGAGCTTCCATAATGTACATGTCTTCAACAAAATATTGTAAACAGCAGGTCGTATTTATATGCCACTATACCATATATTCGTAATTTAAAGATATTACTGTATTTCCTGAATCTACAAAATAATACACTATTTTATGATGGTATCATTTTTCATTCAATCGTTTGTATTGGAGATGGAAAATATACTCCCAAAATCAAGTGGCAAATCAAAGACGATTACCTGCATTTGTAAGGTTTATTTTAACCATCTAGAGTTTCTTGATACATATTTAACACTACGAGTTCTCTTTTTACAATATACAGTTTTCGCTGTTTCCGAGATTTTATTCTGCGAATTACGTATAAAAAATTTTATATTACTTAATTGCAGTGGTGATTGAATTTAAATTGAATTTTGAAAAATATTTTTAATGAAAATCTATTGAGAATATTATATTTTCCATTAATACATCCGAGACTACAGTATGCAATACATTGTTGGGGTGGTGCTTTGAAATACAATAATAAAAGAATACGAGTCATACAAAATCACTTTTTAAGAATTACTTAAAAAAAGAATAGTTCTTTTCCGTTATTTCAACGCTTTAAAGTGCTCCCATTACAAAATATTTTTGTATTTTAAGTGTTGCTATTATTTTACATACCAAGTGGAAATTTTGACAATTATGATAAGGGATATAGTACAAGAAGCACGAGAGAAACACCAAAAGTAAATAAATCCTTTTTCAGACAATCATTCAACTTTGTAGGAACTAAATATTTCAATCAATTTCACCTAAAATATTGTGCCAATTTTAAACATATTTTCTTCAGAAAAAAATTGTTTATTTAATACTAACAGTTTAGGGTTTTTAAATAATATATTAGTGTGAACTCTTGGAATTCAAGTAAGTGCTGCTTATTAATAGTATATGAAGTAGAATAAGGTATTTAAAAATATATTTAAAAAAAGTATATTGCATACAGTTGTAAACTGCATTTTTGTTTGTATTTTATTTGTATACTACTTCTTTTGGCTACTTATATTTCGTTATTATTATACATATTTTCAATGTAATGTTATTATGTAATACTACAATGTATTACATAATAACATTATATTGCAATACTAAAGTCCTTTTTCTCTTTTATTTAAAATGATTTCACAGCTGTACTAAAGGTAAATAGTAAACTGATAAGTAGAGTGGTGGTATAAATGCTTTGTAGGATAAAGATAAGCAGGGGACGCAGAGAATGCCATTTAAGTGACCGGACTAGACTCTTGTTATATTTGTGCTCTACAATTATTTGCATTGTCACAGAACACGGGCAATTTACAAAACTATTTTAAAGAAAAAAAAA